>JAPZIH010000664.1:979146-1208113 GCA_027410445.1 Discoglossus pictus
TGCCAGTAATATAACAGTATCTGGAGCCCACAAGGTCACCCCGACAGTAATATAACAGTATCTGGAGCCCACAGGGTAACACTGCCAGTAATATAACAGTATCTGGAGCCCACAAGGTCATCCCGACAGTAATATAACAGTATCTGGAGCCCACAAGGTCACACTGCCAGTAATATAACAGTAACTGGAGCCCACAAGGTCACACTGCCAGTAAGTATAACAGTATCTGGAGCCCACAAGGTCAAACTGCCAGTAATATAACAGTATCTGGAGTCCACAAGGTCACCCCGACAGTAATATAACAGTATCTGGAGCCCACAAGGTCACACCGCCAGTAATATATCAGTATCTGGAGCCCACAAGGTCACACCACCAGTAATATAACAGTATCTGAAGTCCACAAGGTCACCCCGATAGTAATATAACAGTATCTGGAGCCCACAGGGTAACACTGCCAGTAATATAACAGTATCTGGAGCCCACAAGGTCACACCACCAGTAATATAACAGTATCTGGAGCCCACAAGGTCACACTGCCAGTAATATAACAGTATCTGGAGCCCACAAGGTCACACTGCCAGTAATATAACAGTATCTGGAGCCCACAAGGTCACACTGCCAGTAATATAACAGTATCTGGAGCCCACAAGGTCACACTGCCAGTAATATAACAGTATCTGGAGCCCACAAGGTCACACTGCCAGTAATATAACAGTATCTGGAGCCCACAAGGTCACACTGCCAGTAATATAACAGTATCTGGAGCCCACAAGGTCACACCACCAGTAATATAACAGTATCTAGAGCCCACAAGGTCACACCACCAGTAATATAACAGTATCTGGAGCCCACAAGGTCACACTGCCAGTAATATAACAGTATCTGGAGCCCACAAGGTCACACCGACAGTAATATAACAGTATCTGGAGCCCACAAGGTCACACTGCCAGTAATATAACAGTATCTGGAGCCCACAAGGTCACACTGCCAGTAATATAACAGTATCTGGAGTCCACAAGGTCACACTACCAGTAATATAACAGTATCTGGAGCCCACAAGGTCACACTGTCAGTAATATTACAGTATCTGGAGCCCACAAGGTCACACGGCCAGTAATATAACAGTATCTAGAGCCCACAAGGTCACACTGCCAGTAATATAACAGTATCTGGAGCCCACAAGGTCACACCGACAGTAATATAACAGTATCTGGAGCCCACAAGGTCACACTGCCAGTAATATAACAGTATCTGGAGCCCACAAGGTCACACCGCCAGTAATATAACAGTATCTGGAGCCCACAAGGTCACACCACCAGTAATATAACAGTATCTGGAGCCCACAAGGTCACACTGCCAGTAATATAACAGTATCTGGAGCCCACAAGGTCACACTGTGAGTAATATTACAGTATCTGGAGCCCACAAGGTCACACGGCCAGTAATATAACAGTATCTAGAGCCCACAAGGTCACACTGCCAGTAATATAACAGTATCTGGAGCCCACAAGGTCACACCGACAGTAATATAACAGTATCTGGAGCCCACAAGGTCACCCCGACAGTAATATAACAGTATCTGGAGCCCACAGGGTAACACTGCCAGTAATATAACAGTATCTGGAGCCCACAAGGTCACACCGCCAGTAATATAACAGTATCTGGAGCCCACAAGGTCACACCACCAGTAATATAACAGTATCTGGAGCCCACAAGGTCACACCGACAGTAATATAAGAGTATCTGGAGCCCACAAGGTCACACCACCAGTAATATAACAGTATCTGGAGCCCACAAGGTCACCCTGACAATAATATAACAGTATCTGGAGCCCACAAGGTCACACCGACAGTAATATAACATTATCTGGAGCCCACAAGGTCACACTGCCAGTAATATAACAGTATCTGGAGCCCACAAGGTCACACCACCAGTAATATAACAGTATCTAGAGCCCACAAGGTCACCCCAACAGTAATATAACAGTATCTGGAGCCCACAAGGTCACACCGACAGTAATATAACATTATCTGGAGCCCACAAGGTCACACTGCCAGTAATATAACAGTATCTGGAGCCCACAAGGTCACACCACCAGTAATATAACAGTATCTAGAGCCCACAAGGTCACACCGCCAGTAATATAACAGTATCTGGAGCCCACAAGGTCACACCACCAGTAATATAACAGTATCTAGAGCCCACAAGGTCACACCGCCAGTAATATAACAGTATCTGGAGTCCACAAGGTCACACTGCCAGTAATATAACAGTATCTGGAGCCCACAAGGTCACACCGCCAGTAATATAACAGTATCTGGAGCCCACAAGGTCACACTGCCAGTAATATAACAGTATCTGGAGCCCACAAGGTCACACCGCCAGTAATATAACAGTATCTGGAGCCCACAAGGTCACACTGCCATTAATATAACAGTATCTGGAGCCCACAAGGTCACACAGCCAGTAATATAACAGTATCTGGAGCCCACAAGGTCACACCGCCAGTAATATAACAGTATCTGGAGCCCACAAGGTCACACCGCCAGTAATATAACAGTATCTGGAGCCCACAAGGTCACACTGCTAGTAATATAACAGTATCTGGAGCCCACAAGGTCACACCGACAGTAATATAACAGTATCTGGAGCCCACAAGGTCACACCACCAGTAATATAACAGTATCTGGAGCCCACAAGGTCACACTGCCAGTAATATAACAGTATCTGGAGCCCACAAGGTCACACTACCAGTAATATAACAGTATCTGGAGCCCACAATGTCACACCTCCAGTAATATAACAGTATCTGGAGCCCACAATGTCACACCTCCAGTAATATAACAGTATCTGGAGCCCACAATGTCACACCTCCAGTAATATAACAGTATCTGGAGCCCACAATGTCACACCTCCAGTAATATAACAGTATCTGGAGCCCACAAGGTCACACCGCTAGTAATATAACAGTATCTGGAGCCCACAAGGTCACACTGCCAGTAATATAACAGTATCTGGAGCCCTCAAGGTCACACTGCCAGTAATATAACAGTATCTGGAGCCCACAAGGTCACACTGCCAGTAATATAACAGTATCTGGAGCCCACAAGGTCACACCACCAGTAATATAACAGTATCTGGAGTCCACAAGGTCACACTGCAAGTAATATAACAGTATCTGGAGCCCACAAGGTCACACTGCCAGTAATATAACAGTATCTGGAGCCCACAAGGTCACACTGCAAGTAATATAACAGTATCTGGAGCCCACAAGGTCACACCACCAGTAATATAAGAGTATCTGGAGCCCACAAGGTCACACTGCCAGTAATATAACAGTATCTGGAGCCCACAAGGTCACACTGCAAGTAATATAACAGTATCTGGAGCCCACAAGGTCACACTGCCAGTAATATAACAGTATCTGGAGCCCACAAGGTCACACTGCCAGTAATATAACAGTATCTGGAGCCCACAAGGTCACACTGCCAGTAATATAACAGTATCTGGAGCCCACAAGGTCACACTGCCAGTAATATAACAGTATCTGGAGCCCACAATGTCACACCTCCAGTAATATAACAGTATCTGGAGCCCACAACCTCACACTGCAAGTAATATAACAGTATCTGGAGCCCACAAGGTCACACTGCCAGTAATATAACAGTATCTGGAGCCCACAAGGTCACACTGCCAGTAATATAACAGTATCTGGAGCCCACAAGGTCACACTGCCAGTAATATAACAGTATCTGGAGCCCACAAGGTCACCCTGCCAGTAATATAACAGTATCTGGAGCCCACAAGGTCACACTGCCAATAATATAACAGTACTAGCGACTTGCCCGTCAAAAAATGACGGCAATGTTATGTATATGTTTGTCAAGTTGTTTAGTTATTAACATATATTTTTGACACTTGTAAGTATTTTAATATGAACGTGTATTTTTGTAAAATGTTGATGTAATGGTTTTTTAAAATGTAATTAGTATCTGAAGAATTGTTAACTTGAATATACATTGAATGAATAGGAAAGCAAAAAGTAAAAACCCTTCTTTAAACGTCGCAAATTTTAACATGAAGTTTAAAATATATGTAAGCAATAACCATCAAAGTATATATTTTTAAACTTGAACTTTATTTTTTATGTAAGTTTAGAAGTTGACAAAACATTGGTATAATTTTGAACATTATAAACAGGAACATAGTGAATACATTTTGTAAAGTAATTTTTTATTAAAAGTATTAACATTTGAATGTAAAAACAATTGACATTTAAATTAATCAGTATTAAAATTCAATTTCTATCACAATAATTGTTAACTTGAATATACATTGAATGTAGAGGAAGGCATACAGTCAAACTCTTCTTAAAACGTACGTAATTAAACTAATTTATTACTGAGCACATAAATTGGCGATAAACATTAATGTAGGTAGTAATCTTAAGATAACAGACAATATTTACATTGTGACTTAAAAGGTGCTTGACCTCTTAACATCCACTTTGTAATATGTTGAATGAAATAACTTCAAAATATATTTTTTAAACTTGTAACATTAGAAACATTAACATAGTGACTTAACATTTTAACATAATTTTTACTAACAATGCAAGGCAAGTATTTTGTGAGGCGAATCATTCATAAACATGACTTCCATTAATTATGACTGAATTAAACAACCAATTGTTATGTATTTTGCAATGCTTTTAAAAAATCTTGGCACCTTTAATTAGTATCCTTCAAAGTTATAGTACTTCATAGTAGACAATGTTTTTAGTAAAAATACGTCCATCTTCTAATAAATCACCTTGACTTTCATTGTTTTCAATGTAAACTTTAATTGCCTGTGGATTTTTGCACCTTGACAACGCAACGTACAATTGACCATGTGCAAAAACTGGTTCTTCCAAGAAAATACCCACAGATTTGAAAGTTTGACCTTGTGATTTATTAATGGTCATGGCAAATGCCATAATAATGGGAAATTGTCTTCTTTGAAGTATAAAAGGGAGACTACTTTCACTTGGTGCTAAATCTATTCTTGGTATGAAAACTCTCTCTCCTCTATGGGTCCCAGTTAAAATTTCAGCATCTATAAAATGGTCCTTTAATTGTTGAACAATTAATCTTGTGCCATTGCATAGGCCTTTTTTGGGATTCATATTTCGCAGTAACATGATAATTGCACCTTTCTTTAGCTGCAAAATATGTGGTGGCATTCCAGAAGGAGTTAAAGAGTTTATGAATTCAGTGGAAAAGTTAGCCTGACTTTCATTGTCATCAGCAAGTACAGAATCAGCACTGTGATAATTTCTTTGTGGTGCATAAATTTTTTTTAAGATTTTATTATTGAGGATTAATGCATCTTTATTTTTACACGTCAGTATGACTTGGTTGGCAAGCTCGGAATATTCTTCGTTATTTATGCTCCCTTCAAATATAGCCGATATAATATCTTGTTGACAAATCATATGAGGTGGGATCTCTACAGTGTCGTCAGGTAAATTTAGTATTTTTTCTGTTCTGCCTTCTCCAATTTTAATAAGCCAATCATTGAAATCAGTTTGGCCTTCTGATCTCATATTTTGTTGCAGTTGAAGATGGGTAAAATGTTTCCATACTGTACTTGACTTTATACATGTTTCGATAATGTCAGTTCGATTTCCATGTACAACAACAGGTAATGTTTGTCTAAAATCGCCACCCAACAACATTACCTTTCCACCAAATGGAAAAATATTATCCATGACTTCACGAAGCAAACGGTCAATACATTGGAGGGCATAGCATGACATCATTGTGGCCTCATCTATTATAATTAATTTACATTTCTTCAATTTCTTTGCTTGTAAGGATGTCATGCGAATATCTGACACAGAATTTTCTAAAATAGGCACTGGCAGTTTAAATCCACTATGAACAGTTCTTCCACCTTCTAATAAAAGTGCAGCAATTCCAGTAGTGGCAAACGCCATTGCTATTTTTCCTTGTGCTCGTACTGAACTCATTAATAAATTGTACAAATATGTTTTTCCTGATCCGCCAGGTCCATCAAGATAGAAATAACGCTCTGTCACCATGTCATCATCTATAGCATTTTTAATGGCATGAAATGCTTGCAATTGTAGTGTATTTAAAGTTGCAAGTCTTTCTTCTGTTCTTTCTGCTTGTAGTTGAATGTCATAGTCTTCAAAGTTAATGTCATCTATAAGACCTGGATCAGGCAAATTAAAACTTGCACAACTTAATCCATGAGTTAAAAAGACTTCTTGGATTTCCATTAACGCTTTTAAGTGTGCAATGGGTTCATTGTATCGTCGCATAAAGTCTTCAGCCATATTACTTTTAAAAGTCTCCCACAAAGCTAATGCATTTGGAGCATTTGAGAAGATACAAATAAAAGCAAATTGTTCTCTCATCTGTCGTGGCATTTGACATTGTGCTGCTTCTTCTAAGCATCTTTCCCACTCTGTATCATCAGCGAGTAAGTTTCTATGTCTTGCAGCTAAATGGAAGGATTCATATACAATGTCATTAACAGTTCTTAAGTGTTCAAAACTTTGTGCTCCAGGAACATTTAAAAGTAATATCCGTAAGCAAAAACGTTCAACATCTCTTGGACTGACTGTGTAAATTCTTGGAATAATTTTATTGCCTCTGGTTTTTCTTGGTCTCCATAATCCATTCACAAAAACATAGTGATATGGAATTTCAATATATAAGTATTGTGTTGCTTCAGCATCAGTGGAATTTAATGCAAACCATGCAGTTAGTGTAGTGTGACGATCTTCACTTTGGGCCAATGCATTCATTTCATTTCCAGCATGGAAATAGACTAAATGTCGTTGTGGCAAATGTACTGCTAACCTATATACTGCATGTGATCTATCATGCATTTCAAATTTTAAAAGCCGCCACATAGCTTCTGGCGCACTGACATAGCGAGCATCTACATGAGATGCAAGTTCATCATGTACTAACTCACTACTTTCAGGGTTGTCTGCACTTTTGACGACTACAGTAGCTGCATCGTAACCTTTGTAAATATATTTGTAGACATATTTAATGGATTTGATGGAAGTGCAGGCTTCTACGTTGATGTGGGCGTTGTACTTCATGAGTAAATGTGGATTGTAGGGTACTACATATCTATTGTCCACTTTTTTCCCACGAATAATGGCACTATCTCCTTCTCTTCTTTTATAAAGTGGATATCCATCACAATTGGCATAGGTTTTGTCTCTATAATCTTTGGGAAATTCTTTGGAACATTTATTATTTTCCATACATGGTGATTGTGGATTAAGGTCTCCACAGGGTCCATGAATCATGCGATGAGTAACAATCTCATATAGTCTACCATATAGTTCTGGATCTGGTAGTTCAGCAACAATGACTGCATCCACTTTGTCTGAAGTATCTAATTTATCTTTTTCTTGAAGTATTATTAGAAGATGTGCATGTGGAAGGCCTCTTTTTTGAAATTCAATGGTATATACATAAGCAAGACATTTGCCAAATAACTGATTTATAGTGAAGTCACGTATTAATTCATTTAATTTAATCTTAAAAACTCTGGCTACTAAATCTGGTCGATCTGAAGCAGTTTGTCCAAGAAGTAGATTTAGTGTAATTTCTGGCCATTGTGGATTACATGTAAATGTCACAAATAAATCGGGTTTGCCAAATTTTGTCACAATAGCCATAGCATCATTGTATCTTTCTCTCATATTCCGAGGAGATCCTTGAAAGGAAGATGGTAAAATGATGGCTTTGCCAGCTGTCATGTCTCTGCTTGTAGCCACGTCAGCAACATAGTCCATGAGTCCAGAATATTGTTCTACACGGAGTTTATCTTGTTGATATTTGATAAAGTTTAAATTATTTGCCTCAACTTGCAAATATGAATCAATAATCCATTGTTGTGTTAGTTTCCCACCACATAAAATTGGATTAAATACATTGCGAATGGCAATTTGAGCTACTTTAAATTCAAGCATAGAAACATTATTTCGGATTCTGGCTTTAGCATTTGGGTAACTGGGAAGAGTTAATTTTGGTTGCCAACCTGCTTCTCCGTGTGGGAAAAAGATGGGATATGTCATTGGATCTAAATTTGGACTTAAGATACTCATATTAATAAACGGTTGGTCCTCATTTCTAGGATATATTCGTATGTCTCTTTGAAATGGTGGTTCTCCTTCATCATTGTGAAACACCATTGCAACCTCATTTGTTGTTGGCAAGTTATAACGACGTTTATCAGTATGTCTGTCTCTTTTAAGCACCATATTAACCTTCGGCATTGGTAATTGATGTGTTTGTGAATGAAGTAGTTGTTCATTTTCTACTTCTGCCAATTTTTTATAAGCTTTACTGTAGGGATTGTTGTCCATAATGTTATTTAGCTCTATGAAAACAGTGGGTAAGCATTTTTTATTTTCTTCCATCTGCATACGTTGGTCAACAGCTTCCATTGTATCTAGGACATATAGTTGAGCGAATTTTCTTTTATTTCCTTCCTCTGGATGTAAATGGGAAGTGCGATGATAAATTTGTCCTTGGACTTTAAAACAGTAAGGACCATGTCCTGGTACATTAGCAGCTAATGTTGCCCCCATGGATGCAAAGGATATGGCACTATTATAGGATCTTATGTTTGTCTTAAAATTTTTGTAGTTTGGAAAAGTAGGTTCAGTCATAATATTTTGTAAATAAATTGGAAATTCTTTCCTTTCTGGAAGTTTGAACTTGCCTTTTTGACAACAACTAATAAATTGTCCATCTCTGGGTCTCTCCTGTTTAAAATAATAAGCCTCACAAAACTGACATTGAGTAGTCATGTCCCCACAACTATGAACCTCTACTGCTAAAGACTTGAGTAGAGGACAATTTGCAAAGCATATAGGATTTTGCCTTTCATATTCATCAGGTGAAATGTCATATAATGTTTCAACAACAGGTTCTAAATGTTTTGTTTTTTTCGTTGCTTTTCTTGGTATATGTTGTATTGTTTGAGGTAAAATGTCATCTAATGTTTCATGAAACGGTTCTAAATGCTTTGTTTTCTTTGTTGCTTTTTTTGGTATCTCTTGTCTTTTTTCTGGCAAAATGTCATCTGATGTTTGAACAACAGGTTGTAAATGCTTTATTTTCTTTGTAGTTTTTTTTGACATATCTTTAATTTCTGCAAGTGACAGTCTTTTGCTTGCAATTCTTTTGCGTTCTTTTTCTCGTCGAATTTCCTTCTTCTCCGGTGTCTGCTGGCTGTCTGCTCTCTGTCGTCGTTCTCTAGCTTGGCGTCTTTTCTTTTCTTGTTTACTCTCATTATCAGCCATGTTAATCTGTAAAAATAAAATAATGTACCATTAGTTTATTTTGAGATGTTAAGTTGTTTTTCATGACATATAGTTATCAATAGTGTGTTAACATTTTATAGTTAATCAATTTCAATGCGTTCAATTGAATAAAAGTCTAAATAAGGGCATGAGATAATTATTTAAAGACATTTTTATTTATTAAACATGTATCCAAAAGCAAGTGTTTCAGTAACTAAAAAGGTATTTTAAAAAAGATGTTATGTCCTTATTTACAGCACTATTCAATTTGTCAAATGGCAATTAAATTAGGGTTTAGGACTGGAATGTTACAATGACAAATTATATAGATTCTGTGTTTTTAGACTTTTTTGGACTATGCCAATTTATTTTTTAAGTTTACATTGAAGTTTGTATTTATTGTTAAAGATTATTGGCCCTAAAAGACAAATAAGAGATAGATGATAGATATTACTTTTTATACTGTACCTTGGTTGAAGTTTGATTTCAAGCAAAATTCTTTGTTGGTCCTGTGTTGAAAGCCTTCGTCCGATGGTCTCGTCCTGTGTTGAAAGTCCTCGTCCGATGGTGTAGTCCTCTGTTGAAAGTCCTCGTCCTCTGGTGTGGTCCTCAGTTCCAACTCCTGTTCCGATGTTCTTGACGCAGTATCTGTTATAAAATAAAAATGAAAATGTTATGTTATTTGAATGTCTTTGTATGAATGAAAAAATGGCATTATTTCTCTGTTTTTCTACAATCCTTTTTGGTGCGCCACAATTTTGGTATGCTTCTGTAGGCTATTTTCTAAGGCTTATAGGTGGTTAAACATTAAAGAAGAATATTAATTAATTTTTCTCTTTTTTTACTTGTTATACTGTACCTTGGTTGAAGTTTGATTTGAAGCAGAATCTTTGTTGGTCCTGTGTTGAAAGCCTTCGTCTGATGGTCTGGTCCTGTGTTGAAAGTCCTCGTCCAATCGTCTGGTCCTCTGTTGAAAGTCCTCGTCCGATGGTGTAGTCCTCTGTTGAAAGTCCTCGTCCAATGGTCTGGTCCTCTGTTGAAAGTCCTCGTCCGCTGGTGTGGTCCTCAGTTGAAACTCCTGGTCCGATGTTCTTGACGCAGTATCTGATATAAAATAAAAATGAAAATGTAATATTATTTTAATGTATTTGTATGAAGTAAAAAATGACATTATTTCTTTGTTTTTCTACAATCCCGTTTGGTGTCCACCACTTTTGGTATGCTTATTTAGGCCTTTTTCTAAGGCTTATAGATTGTTAAACATAAAATAAGTATCTAAATGTACTTTGGTATGTGTTTGTGTGAGTTTTCATACAATCCTGTTTGGTGCGCACCACTGTTGGTATGCTTATTTAGGCTTCTTTCTAAGGCTTATAGGTTGTTAAACATAAAATAAGAATGTAAAAGTACTTTGCTATGTGTTTGTGTGAGTTTTCATACAATCCTGTTTGGTGCGCACCACTGTTGGTATGCTTATTTAGGCTTCTTTGTAAGGCTTATAGGTTGTTAAACATTAAAAAAGAATCTAAATGTAGTTTGCTATGTGTTTGTGTGAGTTTTCATACAATCCTGTTTGGTGCGCACCACTGTTGGTATGCTTATTTAGGCTTCTTTGTAAGGCTTATAGGTTGTTAAACATTAAATAAGAATGTAAATGTAGTTTGCTATGTGTTTGTGTGAGTTTTCATACAATCCTGTTTGATGCGCACCACTGTTGGTATGCTTATTAATGTAGTTTTGTAATGCTAATAGGTTGTTAAACATAAAATAAGAATGTAAATGTAGTTTGTTATGTGTTTGTGTGAGTTTTCATACAATCCTGTTTGTTGCGCACCACTGTTGGTATACTTATTTAGGCTTCTTTCTAAGGCTTATAGGTTGTTAAACATAAAATAAGAATGTAAATGTAGTTTGCTATGTGTTTGTGTGAGTTTTCATACAATCCTGTTTGGTGCGCACCACTGTTGGTATGCTTATTTAGGCTTCTTTCTAAGGCTTATAGGTTGTTAAACATAAAATAAGAATGTAAAAGTACTTTGCTATGTGTTTGTGTGAGTTTTCATACAATCCTGTTTGGTGCGCACCACTGTTGGTATGCTTATTTAGGCTTCTTTGTAAGGCTTATAGGTTGTTAAACATTAAATAAGAATCTAAATGTAGTTTGCTATGTGTTTGTGTGAGTTTTCATACAATCCTGTTTGGTGCGCACCACTGTTGGTATACTTATTTAGGCTTCTTTCTAAGGCTTATAGGTTGTTAAACATAAAATAAGAATGTAAATGTAGTTTGCTATGTGTTTGTGTGAGTTTTCATACAATCCTGTTTGGTGCGCACCACTGTTGGTATACTTATTTAGGCTTCTTTCTAAGGCTTATAGGTTGTTAAACATAAAATAAGAATGTAAATGTAGTTTGCTATGTGTTTGTGTGAGTTTTCATACAATCCTGTTTGGTGGGCACCAATGTTGGTATGCTTATTTAGGCTTCTTTCTAAGGCTTATAGGTTGTTAAACATTAAATAAGAATGTAAATGTAGTTTGCTATGTGTTTGTGTGAGTTTTCATACAATCCTGTTTGTTGGGCACCAATGTTGGTATGCTTATTTAGGCTTCTTTCTAAGGCTTATAGTTTGTTAAACATGAAATAAGAATCTAAATGTAGTTTGCTATGTGTTTGTGTGAGTTTTCATACAATCCTGTTTGATGCGCACCACTGTTGGTATGCTTATTAATGTAGTTTTGTAATGCTAATAGGTTGTTAAACATATAATAAGAATGTAAATGTAGTTTGTTATGTGTTTGTGTGAGTTTTCATACAATCCTGTTTGGTGGGCACCAATGTTGGTATGCTTATTTAGGCTTCTTTCTAAGGCTTATAGGTTGTTAAACATTAAAATAAGAATGTAAATGTAAATCCTGTTTGATGGGCACCACTTTTGTTATACTTATGTAGTGTTTTTTCTAATGGTTATACATTGTTAAACAATCACATTTGAATGAGGCCCTCGGCCATTAAACATATTTAGGTCCTGAATCAATTGCGTTTTGACCAATTGAATAGGGCTCTATATAAGCACATAAAATATTTTTTGACAGAAGTTTTTAGTTAGTGAAGACCTATTATGTGCTTATATAAAGCCCTATTCAATTAGCCAACTCACAATTGAATAAGGCTCATGGTTCGGTTCTTTTTTATACTTAAATACTTTACCTTGATTGAAGTGTGGAATGACAGAGGGTCCCCTCCTGCCAATCTTAATCCGCCGGTCTTCTTGTAGTGTCTGTTTGAAAAATAAAGTGAAATAGTGAATTATAGAATTTTTTATTTGTATTTAACAAACCATGGCCTTTTCAGCATTTAAAGTATTTTTGTATCTTACCTCTTGTTCTTTGTTGGTGTTCTTTAAAAGGGATTGTGCTTCACAGTGTACGGTGCAAATTGTTGAAAGACGCTGTTGATGCAGAGTCTGTTTGAATATTTAAAAAAGTAGAAAGATTGAGTTTTAGGTGATCTATTAAATTGCAGTAAATTAATTTCATTGAATTATACTTCTGTAATTAATTTGAATTAACATTATTTTTTGGTGGGTGCTACACACATATGTCACATACATGAAGCACATTTCCATAGTTGAAAGTAATTTTTTTGTGTGCGTGTGACATATCACTATACATGAATCATATTTTAATTGTTAAATTAACCTTATTTTTATTTTTTGCCAACATACATAAATGTGTGTGTGACATGTGACTATAGATGATACACATATATGTGCGTGTCACATATCAGTATACATGACTCATATTTTAATAGTATTTTAATAGTCCCAACTTATTTTTTTGTAATGTAATTGAAATGTAGTTGTTTAATTAGTTTGTTGCAGGGGCAATACACATAAATGTGCATGTGACATGTCACTATACATTATACACATAAATGTGCGTGTCACATGTCACTATACATTATACACATAAATGTGCGTGTCACATGTCACTATACATTATACACATAAATGTGCATGTGACATGTCACTATACATTATACACATAAATGTGCGTGTCACTTGTCAGTATACATTATACGCATAAATGTGCGTGTCACTTGTCACTATACATTATACACATAAATGTGCGTGTCACTTGTCACTATACATTATACACATAAATGTGCGTGTCACTTGTCAGTATACATTATACGCCTAAATGTGCGTGTCACTTGTCAGTATACATTATACGCATATATGTGCGTGTCACATGTCAGTATACATTATACACATAAATGTGCGTGTCACTTGTCACTATACATTATACACATAAATGTGCGTGTCACTTGTCAGTATACATTATACGCATAAATGTGCGTGTCACATGTCAGTATACATTATACGCCTAAATGTGCGTGTCACTTGTCAGTATACATTATACGCATAAATGTGCGTGTCACTTGTCAGTATACATTATACGCATAAATGTGCGTGTCACATGTCAGTATACATTATACGCATATATGTGCGTGTCACTTGTCAGTATACATAAACCTCTTTGTCTTCTTTAATTATTTTTTTTGATGTCCTGTCTTGAAAATAAGTAATATATTATAGCTTACCTCTCAGTTGTAATTTGCACAATGTAAAGTAGTAAATTAGGAAAGAATTATCTTCTCAAGTTTTAGCAGCAGTTATCTCCGAAGTCACTCTGTTCATCACCTGAGGAGAAATGTATTTTTCTCTGTCAAATAGACAGTATTTATAAACTTGTAGAACATTCTGGAAAGTTAGACCGTTAGAACGTAATACGCATGCGCTATTTGCGTTCCAGCTTACAATTTGCGTTCCATCCGCCATTTTGTGCGTAGTAGTGTTTAAAATGGTGTTTAATATGAGTGTGATCCGTTCCGCATAGTATGTGTTTCATTATTGCGAGTAAGTGTAGTGTAGTTACGTCTGGAGCCTCGTTTTCGTTTTGTTCGGCGGCCATTTTTTCTCTCGCTTAGCCGATTTTCGGTCGTTTAAACTGTTTGTTTTCACTTAAATGGACGTGTAAATGAACTTTTGGAGGTGCCGGATGCCCCCCCCGTGCTGTAAGTAAGCTTTTTATGTGTTTGTTGTGTTTATTTCTTGTGTTTGTGATGTTTTGATGCGCGGCGGTTGGAATGGGTCTTTCGCGGGCGTATTTTTTTCCGATGCGGCCGTATTTTGTTGCGAGTAAGTGTAGTGTAGTTACGTCTGGAGCCTCGTTTTCGTTTTGTTCGGCGGCCATTTTTTCTCTCGCTTAGCCGATTTTCGGTCGTTTAAACTGTTTGTTTTCACTTAAATGGACGTGTAAATGAACTTTTGGAGGTGCCGGATGCCCCCCCGTGCTATAAGTAAGGTTTTTATGTGTTTGTTGTGTTTATTTCTTGTGTTTGTGATGTTTTGATGCGCGGCGGTTGGAATGGGTCTTTCGCGGCCGTATTTTTTTCCGATGCGGCCGTATTTTGTTGCGATATACGCAGTTAGCTTTTACGTGTACGACGCAGTGTATTTGTTTCTAAGTCGTGCGTATGTGTGTTAAGAGCGTGTGAGGGGCCTTTTTTACTGTTTTTTTGTTAAGTCTTGCGTCTGTGTGTCTGGGTGTAAGCGGGTGTGAGGCGACTTTGATTTTTTTTTTGTTATGAAGTTATGTGTGTGTGTATGTGTGTGTTAACACAGCCGATGTTGGGATGCTCCCACCACCGCAAATGCGGACCCTCGCTTCGCGAGGATCCGCATTTGCGGGGACGTTGTTTGTTTTTTGTTGGCTGGGCGGTTGGGTTTATTCTGTTAAAAAAGTCGTGTGTGTGTATGTGTGTGTTAACACAGCCGACGTTGAGCCTCCACAACCGCAAATGCGGGCCCTCGCTTCGCGAGGACCCGCATTTGCGGCGAACTGCGTCCCTCGCTTCGCGAGGGACGCAGTTTCTTCAAGCGTGAGCAACGACTTGGGTTTTTGTTGGCTGGGCGGTTGGGTTTATTCTGTTACAAAAGTCGTGTGTGTGTATGTGTGTGTTAACACAGCCGACGTTGAGCCTCGACAACCGCAAATGCGGGCCCTCGCTTCGCGAGGACCCGCATTTGCGGCGAACTGCGTCCCTCGCTTCGCGAGGGACGCAGTTCTTGCGGGCTCGCTATGCGAGCCCGCAAGCGTGAGCCGACGTTGAGCCTCGACAACCGCAAATGCGGGCCCTCGCTTCGCGAGGACCCGCATTTGCGGCGAACTGCGTCCCTCGCTTCGCGAGGGACGCAGTTCTTGCGGGCTCGCTACGCGAGCCCGCAAGCGTGAGCAACGACTCGTACGCTCACAACTATATATGTGATCTGGAGCCCACAAGGTCACACTGCCAGTAATAAAACAGTATCTGGAGCCCACAAGGTCACACTGCCAGTAATATAACAGTATCTGGAGCCCACAAGGCCACACTGCCAGTAATATAACAGTATCTGAAGCCCACAAGGTCACACCACCAGTAATATAACAGTATCTGGAGCCCACAAGGTCACACTGCCAGTAATATAACAGTATCTGGAGCCCACAAGGTCACACTGCAAGTAATATAACAGTATCTGGAGCCCACAAGGTCACACTGCCAGTAATATAACAGTATCTGGAGCCCACAAGGTCACACTGCCAGTAATATAACAGTATCTGGAGCACACAAGCTCAAACTGCCAGTAATATAACAGTATCTGGAGCCCACAAGGTCACACTGCAAGTAATATAACAGTATCTGGAGCCCACAAGGTCACACTGCCAGTAATATAACAGTATCTGGAGCCCACAAGGTCACACTGCAAGTAATATAACAGTATCTGGAGCCCACAAGGTCACACTGCCAGTAATATAACAGTATCTGGAGCCCACAAGGTCACACCACCAGTAATATAACAGTATCTGGAGCCCACAAGGTCACACTGCCAGTAATATAACAGTATCTGGAGCCCACAAGGTCACACTGCAAGTAATATAACAGTATCTGGAGCCCACAAGGTCACACTGCCAGTAATATAACAGTATCTGGAGCCCACAAGCTCACACCTCCAGTAATATAACAGTATCTGGAGCCCACAAGGTCACACTGCCAGTAATATAACAGTATCTGGAGCCCACAAGGTCACACTGCCAGTAATATAACAGTATCTGGAGCCCACAAGGTCACACTGCCAGTAATATAACAGTATCTGGAGCCCACAAGGTCACACTGCCAGTAATATAACAGTATCTGGAGCCCACAATGTCACACCTCCAGTAATATAACAGTATCTGGAGCCCACAAGGTCACACTGCCAGTAATATAACAGTATCTGGAGCCCACAATGTCACACCTCCAGTAATATAACAGTATCTGGAGCCCACAACCTCACACTGCCAGTAATATAACAGTATCTGGAGCCCACAAGGTCACACTGCCAGTAATATAACAGTATCTGGAGCCCACAAGGTCACACTGCCAGTAATATAACAGTATCTGGAGTCCACAAGGCCACACTGCCAGTAATATAACAGTATCTGGAGCCCACAAGGTCACACTGCCAGTAATATAACAGTATCTGGAGCCCACAAGGTCACACTGCCAGTAATATAACAGTATCTGGAGCACACAAGCTCAAACTGCCAGTAATATAACAGTATCTGGAGCCCACAAGGTCACACCACCAGTAATATAACAGTATCTGGAGCCCACAAGGTCACACCAACAGTAATATAACAGTATCTGGAGCCCACAAGGTCACACCGCCAGTAATATAACAGTATCTGGAGCCCACAAGGTCACACTGCCAGTAATATAACAGTATCTGGAGCCCACAAGGTCACACTGCCAGTAATATAACAGTATCTGGAGCCCACAAGGTCACACTGCCAGTAATATAACAGTATCTGGAGCCCACAAGGTCACACTGCCAGTAATATAACAGTTTCTGGAGCCCACAAGGTCACACTGTCATGAATCAGCCAGTGGCCATATTGGATTTGGTGTGAACTATGCTGGGGCCATTTTGTGACTGGCAGCAGTGGCCATTTTGGGCTGGGTTATCTTCCACATGCTGTTGCCATGTGGAAGAACAAAAGGTTTGGTGCCCACTTAAGGTTATATTGTTATTTTGTGGTCTAGGGGATAAAGTATTATAAGTTTACCCCTTAGCATATCCCCATCCCTTCCATGTTTAGGCTCATTGTAATGGGTGTCATGTGAGGGAGCTGGTGGGATGTGTTGGTTGTATGTGTGTGAAATATTGTGTGTTGTATTTGTAAATATGAATGTATGTTACTATATTAGTAGGTTATTATATTGTAGAGGGGAAGACGTTGAATACAGGCAAGCCTTCTTTTGTTCCCAAAGGCCTGTTAATCCCATTAGCTAAGTATCCATCATAGAACTAACAATGGGAAGCTCACAGCTGGAGAGCAGACAGGCAGGCACCCAGAAACAATGGGATGGCCTGAAGGCTTCTCAGCCTTCAAAGCATGGGCACAGGAGAGTAAAAGACATGCTTTCCCCTGGACATTCAAAGCCCAAATTAATTAGTTGGCCTCGCCTAGTGGGCGGACCTGGGAGGGGACTATTGGTTCACGCACTGTTCCCCTTCATGATTGGCCAGACGTCATTTGGGGCTGGATAACGGTAGCCACTTCCCCCATTCTTGTGTGATGTGGTTAAAAATGCTGTTCTAAAATAAAACATGGTTCATAATTTTCATCAAGACTTTGTGTGCAGGTGTATTATTGACCCAAGGGCATATGCTGGCAGAGGAGATCGTTTCTGACTTCCTTCCAGGGTTCCCAGCGCACACTACCTTAAGCTGGGACTTATGCTCTTGCATCCGCAAAGAAGGTCCATTGGTCTGAGTCACCCAAATCTTAGGTCTAAAACCTACAGGAGATAAGAGGACTAGGATCCTCTATACTCCATCATCATTGTAGGTTGTGACACACACCGCCAGTAATATAACAGTATCTGGAGCCCACAAGGTCACACCGCTAGTAATATAACAGTATCTGGAGCACACAAGGTCACACTGCCAGTAATATAACAGTATCTGGAGCCCACAAGGTCACACTGCCAGTAATATAACAGTATCTGGAGTCCACAAGGTCACACTGCCAGTAATATAACAGTATCTGGAGCCCACAAGGTCACACCACCAGTAATATAACAGTATCTGGAGCCCACAAGGTCACAATGCCAGTAATATAACAGTATCTGGAGCCCACAAGGTCACTCTGCCAGTAATATAACAGTATCTGGAGCCCACAAGGTCACACTGCCAGTAATATAACAGTATCTTGAGCCCACAAGGTCACACTGCCAGTAATATAACAGTATCTGGAGCCCACAAGGTCACACTGCCAGTAATATAACAGTATCTGGAGCCCACAAGGTCACACTGCCAGTAATATAACAGTATCTGGAGCCCACAATGTCACACCTCCAGTAATATAACAGTATCTGGAGCCAACAACCTCACACTGCCAGTAATATAACAGTATCTGGAGCCCACAATCTCACCCCGACAGTAATATAACAGTATCTGGAGCCCACAAGGTCACACTGCCAGTAATATAACAGTATCTGGAGTCCACAAGGTCACACTGCCAGTAATATAACAGTATCTGGAGTCCACAAGGTCACACTGCCAGTAATATAACAGTATCTGGAGTCCACAAGGTCACCATATTTCACACTAGAGCCATTCACCCCAAACTGACTTTCTATCAGATCCCTTCCCTATCATACTAAATGAAAACCCTTTCTAACTTTGTATACCTTCCTACTTATGTAAACTTTCAGTTCCTTCCTGATCCTGCTATTATTTATCTGCTATTCCTCCCCAAGTTTCTGCCTCTTCCATTCCCATTAGATTGTAATTAGTGAGTTTCCAATCTTGTAGGGTGCTTTGGAAAAAAGCACTTTCTACAAAGACTCTAAACTCAAAACAGGGTTCTCCATGTTCTACAGTTTGTTAACATTGTATTCCTTCTTATCCTCAGTGTAGCGCTGTGACAGATCCATCTATATGGACTGATATTGCTGGTTCGTCCGTTTTGCCTCCGTCCATGGAATAATATATATGGATGTATATTATAGTATGTTGTACACATTGCAATATACATATTGCAATATAAGAAGGGCACCCAGCTGGCCACAAAGGCTAATCACTTAAGTACACACACTTAAGTGATAGCAGCCAGGAACAATAAGGTCCTGAAAGAGAGGCGCCTTAACCCCATGAAATCTACAGGTTGTCCCACTCACAAAATCAAGGCAAAAGTTCAGGCTCAGAGAGATGTTACTCTCTCCACCGCCAGAGGTAGAATGAGCAGTTAGCCACGCCTAGTGGGCGGCTCCTGGGGGAGGGGACTCCTGGTTCCTACGCCTTAACGCTGTCTGATTGGCCAGAGGTAATTAGGGGTTGACCAAAGGTAGTCACCGCCCCTATTGTGTATGTGAAGTGTTTAAAAATGTGTGGTGTTTCAATAAATATGAGTTCACTTTTTGACCCTCAACACGGAGCGTGGTCTTGTTCTTGGGGGTGTCGTAATAAGCGCTACAGAATATGTTGGCGGGTTATTATTATTATTAATAATATTAGGAGTGAGCTCACAAGTGATAAAGGGTCTCTCCAAGGGTCTTCACTGGAGTTGGCCCCTTGACCTCTGTGCCTCAGACACTGGTAGATTAGAGCCCGCACCTCATGGTCCAAACAGTAACACAAAATGATTTCTATCTATCCTGTAGTGTTAGTCATCTACTCACAGTGTTGTTTCTTTAAAGACTACTTTAATAAAAACATGATTTATAAATTATTGTATAACCTTTTAATTTTCATTACAATATATTACAAGTCTCCACAATTATCATAATTGTTTTTATTAATTTTGTTCACTCGTTACTTTGTATTCTGAGTTAATATTTCAATATATATACCGTATTTTTCGCCCTATAAGACGCACCGGCAGATAAGACGCACCTAGTTTTTAGAGGAGGAAAACAAGAAAAAAAAAAATCTGAATCAAACACAAATACACTCAAACACAAATACACTTTACACACAGATACACACCTACATTACACACAAATATATATATATATATATATATATATATAGATACAAATACATACATATACATACACACATAAATATACATACACATACATACATATATACACACACATACACACACATACACACACATACACACACATACATACACATACACACACATACATACACACACACACACATACATATCCATATACTGCAGCATTTGGGAGCCATTGACCCTCCTGATCCTCCCTGACCCTCCTGATCCTCCCTGACCGTCCTGATCCTCCCTGACCCCCCTGATCCTCACCTTTATAGATACACATACATACATATACATACACACATAAATATACATACACATACATACATATATACACACACATACATGCACACATACACACATACATATCCATATACTGCAGCATTTGGGAGCCCTTGACCCTCCCTGACCCTCCTGATCCTCCCTGACCCCCCTGATCCCCCTGATCCTCACCTTCCTTCTGATCACTGCCATCTTGATCTCACCCCAGCGCTTCCTACCAGCACTCCACGTGTACTGCAGCGTTGCGTGTGTGACGTCACTAGGACGCACCGGCCGACGCGATGCTGGTAGGAAGCGCTGGGGTGAAATCAAGAGGACAGAGGCAGTTTGAAAATGCATATTCGCCGTATAAGACGCACCAACTTTCCTCCCCCAGTTTTGGGGAAGAAAAAGTGCGTCTTATACGGCGAAAAATACGGTATGTTATCAATATATTAACACAATGCGCAAAATAAATATTACAACCAATCATCACTGATGTTGTACAAACGCACTATATGATAAATACTTTTTATTAAAACTATATTTATAGCATATTATTTCACACATAATCAAATTGTATTTGTTATTTCCTAATCATTACATTTAGTTACATTATAATCCCGTCTTATTGCCATCCAACCATTATTTTCAGTTCTGTTTGGTGGTGACTGTATCGGTCTCATCAATTAGATAATTTGTCTTATTTATCATCTGGTTATTTTTTATTTAATTATAGACAATGTATAATTGAATGGCTATATAATTATAGCATTGAGGTCTACTGCACCTTCCAGATAGGAGTGATCCTTTGGGGATTGTAATTTATTGTTACAATGTTACAGGAGGAATCCCAAGGAAGTTGTCACTTTGTATTGTTTTGATGTATCAGTTGGCAATTTTTCTTAGCACTTTTGGCAACAAATGTTACTTTAGCTGTCTGTAAATATAACATCTTTATAAGTTGCTTTTCCTCTTTTACTGGTAATTAATGACTTATTAGTCTTATATCATGAATTGTAATTGTAATTATTTGGTACTTTAGACACATACTTAGTTCATTGCATGGAAACAGTCAGTGCTGGGGTATCACTGTAACGGAGTTGGTACACGAATCCAATATCTCCGCTGGTATACGGTAAAATACCCAAAAAGCACTACAGTCTCACCATTCCCAACCTCCCATATTGGACGACACTCAATAGGGAGTTCAAGACTACTGACTTTATTTTGTTATGTGCAGAAATATATATACACATCTCTTCCCACAGGCAATACACATCCCCCATAGTTGGCCACACAATACACATAGAGGGACAATAGGTGGGTTACACCTCCCTGAGGCTACCTGGCAACTTTGATACAATCAGACATTGATCAGATTACCTTCTTTGTTCTTATGTCTGAGAATGAAAACACTTTATACAATAGACTTCCTTATCTTATGATGAGTCTCTGTAATAGGATTATCTATTATGCCAAGGTCTGCAATAGTCTGGGCTAATATTCTGCAGAGCATAAACCAACATACATACAGTATAGCAATGTGATCATATTTTAACCAAGAATTAAATAACCATAAAACAGGGTAAAACAGTAATGGGTTCCGTTACAATCACCTTCCAGGTAGGAGGCATCCTTCACAGATACTTGTGATTGTAATGTACTTTAAGGTCTTCTGCATCTTCCAGATAGTAGGGATCCTTCAGGGATTGTAATTTATTACTAATGCTTTACCCTATTTGAATATATTTATAGCATTGGGGTCTTCTGCACCTTCCAGATAGGAGTGATCATTTGGGGATTGTAATTTATTACTAGTGTGTTACCCTATTTGTATATAATTATAGCATTGAGGTCTACTGCACCTTCCAGATAGGAGTGATCCTTTGGGGATTGTAATTTATTACTAGTGTGTTACCCTATTTGTATATATTTATAGCATTGAGGTCTTCTGCACCTTTCAGATATGAGGCATCCTTCACAGATACTAGTGATTGTAATGTACTTTGAGGTCTTCTGCACCTTCCAGATAGGAGCGATCCTTTGGGGATTGTAATGTATTACTAGAGTGTTACCCTATTTGTATATATTTATAGCATCGAGGTCTTCTGCACTTTCCAGATAGTAGGGATCCTTCCAGGGTTGTAATTTATTACTAATGATTTACCCTATTTGTATATATTTATAGCATTGAAGTCTTCTGCACCTTCCAGATAGGAGTGATCCTTTGGGGACTGCAATGTATTACTAATGTGTTACCCTATTTGTATATATTTATAGCATTGAGGTCTTCTGCACTTTCCAGATAGTAGGGATCCTTCCAGGGTTGTAATTTATTACTAATGCTTTACCCTATTTGTATATATTATAGCATTAAGGTCTTCTACATCTTGCCGGTAAGAGTGATCCTTCAAGTGTTGTAATTTATTACTAGTGTGTTACCCTGTTTGTATATATTTATATACTCAAAGACATTTTTATTTTAGGTATATGGTCATAGGACATTTTTATTCCTGATTTAATGATGTTATAATCCATAAATATTTTCCTTTTTCGGGGTTTAATTGCCCAATTTTGTTAAGCACTATATACAAATATTGTAATTTCTGAGCTCTATGTTTTGTGGGTCACCTAATCTAATAGTAGATACAATAGGAATGTTTATGATGTATATAGAGGTGAAAGATCAAGATAAGAAGAGAGGAGAAGTATGCCAAGAGCACAAGAGGAAGCAGAGTATGCAGAAGTAACAACTGCTGCGTTAAAGTGAGTGGCTGAAGGATGTGAATCATGAGAGTGTTGAGACATAAATTCAAGTGCTTGCTCTAGGCATCATGTCATGTTCTCCTTGAGCTGGTGGAGATGAGCGCCATAGGAGATCATCCCTACGCCCCCCTACGACTTTCGGACCGCAATGGCGGAGGTGGAGGGTCCCACGTCGGCTGCAACTGGTTACAAATGACCACACAAGCGGGACTTTGAAAAAACAAAACAAACACGCAATGACTAACTACGGACTTACACAAAAAAAATTATGACTCGCCGGACTTAGAAAAAATCCATTACGGACTCGCAAAAATACGACCATAACGGACAACCACACATTGCAATTCTACACTGTATGCTGTAGGAACATCAAAACAGATTGTCAGCTCTTCAGCACATTCCCTCCTGCATATATTAATAACAAAGAGGTAAAGTTTATTCATTTATGATTTAATTAATTAATTAATTAGCATAAAATAAAAAAAATAGACACAGAACAAAAAAAATGAACACCACACTATCGCAAACAACAACAAGCACCTTCACTGCACGACCCACAAGGAGCGCCAACGGTGCTCATAAAACACAAGGTACACCAGGGGAGAGCCTTGCAATAAGCGACAAAACAAAATCCCTGCGGACCTTATAATAAGAGCAAAAGGGCCTCTGAAACAACAACTACACCAACACAGAAGCTCGCAATGAGCGCTGAAGGATCTCAGACCACCAAAACACTTACTGTCTGTGACAAACAGCATTACCTGCCTTACTATTTTATTGCAGTAATTTTTTGACGTACAAGTCAATTATCATCCTCTCTACGGTAATAATAATCATCATCATCAATACGGTAACAATAATAATAATCATCATCATCAATACAGTAACAATAATAATAATCATCATCATCATGGATCCGAGTTATGTACAAATCCAGTTTAAAGACGTCTTCAGGATGGATCTTATCTGTAACACAGGGACCGCCTGTATCTCATCTTATTTGTATACAATCACGTGTGTTATAATAAAGACTCCCTTTTCGGTTTCATTTTATCATCCAATTGTGTCAGTTACATCCCAAGAGAGAATATCAATGTACATTACTGAGCCCTTAAGTAATGCACTGGCATATGTAATGTCACATTCCCATTGTTCAGATATTCTAATTCATTATATTTACTGTAGCCCCCTAATCAATTGAGCATTTGTTAGTTACTGGAGCCTGCAAACTAATTTGCTATTTAATTGGCGTCTTTTAGCCACCAGCATATGATTTGCGGGTCACAGGTTGACAATCCCTGTGGTTGTCAAAATTGTAACTCCGACCCAGCTAAGCCTTTGATCTTTCAAGCCCGTAAATGTTACAATCGCAAATCGCTATTCAATTGCTACAATTCCTCAAGCCCGCAATTGATTTCACACCTGTAAATGGCACATGTAGAAGAAAATCCTACGAGTGCTAGAGAGGACTCACAAGGGGTTAAACACCTGCAAATAAAAATCACTACAGCACTGTAAAAAATGGGGAAAGTGATGACAGACATTAGAGATAATTAAACAGTCTCAAGCCCGCAAATTTGCAATAAAAAGTATTTATTTTATGTTTTATTTCGGGGTTATACCAATCTCGGGTATCAAGGAGTGAATACATATCAGGCCTCCCACATGGACTAGAACCGTATCACAATTCATTTTTATTATTTTGTACATTGCCGGATTGCGAGTTTGAACGCATATCGGACCTCTAAACACTAATTGATTGACATGTAACCTCCATGTTTTTAAGTTCCAATAATAATGAATTTGCTAAATCTATGTATCATGCACTTTATTATGAGCGATTCCCATTATATTTTAAGATAATATCTCTCTTGTCCATCTTATGTTCCAGATTATATATGTACTAGCGACTTAAAATTGTAAGGCAGGTAATGCTGTTTCCACACAATGTAAGGCTTTTAGTCCTCTGAGTACCTTTGGCGCTCATTGCGAGCCCCTCCCTCTTGGTCGTCTGAGCACCTTTGGTGCTCATTGCAAGCCCCGCCCTGAGCGCCTCATTGTGAGCCTCTCCCCTTGTGTACTTTTGCTCCTTTGAGCACCCTCAGCGCTCATTGTGAGCTCCGCGCTGAGCGCCTTCGGCATCTTTCCTGCTCTTTTTATTAATATATATATTTTTATAGTAATTAATTAATTTATTTGTGTGCAAATTCCTGCCCATAAATGTACAGATATTAAGTTGATAGCGCAGCATTAAACTTAAGTATCTTAAGGACAGTAAATGTCTCGATAGCGTTTCGCTACACCAGACAATCTGTCAGGTATTTCTTATGGGTATCCAGTATCCTCCATGCAGTGTGTCTCTGATATAAGAGACACGGGAGACATAAGAGACATCAGTTACATCAAACATAAGTGACATAACTTATGCCTCCTCTACCTCTGATGTTTCCGAGTCCTCCTGTCTCCTATGCCTCTGATATTTCCAATGCCTCCCATGTTGATTCTGGCTATGTCTCCTATGCCTTTGATGTTTCTGATGCCTCCTATGTCTCCAATGCCTCCTATGTCGCTTATGCCTCTGATGTCTCCTATGTCGCTTATGCCTGCTATGTTGCCTATGCATCCAAAGTTGCCTATGCCTCTGATATTTCCGATACCTCTATGTCGCTTATGCCTCTGATGCCTCCTATGTCTTTGACGCTTCTGATACCTTCCCTTTATCTCTTATGCTTCCTATGTCTCTAAAGATTCTGATGACACATATGCCTCCCCTTTGTCTCTATGTCACCTATATCTCCTATGTCTCTGATGTTTCTGATGACTCCTATGCCTCATATGTCTCCTTTGCCTCCTGTCACTTATGCCTCCTATGTCTCCTATGCCTCCTGTCTCCTATGCCTTCTATGCCTCCTTTGTCTCCTATGCCTCATTTGTCTCCTATGCCTCCTATGTCACATATGCCTCCTCTGCCTTCTGTCTGCTATGCCTCCTGTCTCCTATGCTTCCTCTGCCTCCCATGTCTCCTCTGCCTCCCATGTCTCCTCTGCCTCCTCTGCCTCTTATGTCTCCTATGCCTCCTAAGTCTACTATGTCTCCTATGCCTCCTTTGTATCCTATGTCTCCTGTGCCTCCTATGTCTCTGATGTTTCTAATGCCTCCTATGTCATCTTTGCCTTCTTTGTTTCCTTTGCCTCCTCTGCCTCCGATATTTCCGATGCCTCCCATGTCGCTTATGCCTCCTATGTCTCCTATGCCTCTGATGTTTCCGATGCCTCCTATGCCTCTGATATTTCCGATGCCTCCTATGTCTCCAATGCCTCCTATGTCGCTTATGCATCTGATGCCTCCTATGTCGCTTATGCCTCCTATGTCTCTGATATTTCCGATACCTCCTATGTCTCTAATGCCTCCTATGTCGCTTATGCATCTGATGCCTCCTATGTCTTTGATGTTTCTGATACCTTCCCTTTGTCTCTTATGCCTCCTATGCCTCTGATATTTCCGATACCTCCTATGTCGCTTATGCCTCTGATGCCTCCTATGTCTTTGATGTTTCTGATACCTTCCCTTTGTCTCTTATGCCTCCTCTGCCTCTGATGTTTCCGATGCCTCTGATATATCCGATGCCTCCTATGTCTCCAATGCCTCCTATGTCGCTTATGCCTCCTCTGTCTCCTATGTATTATATGCCGACTATGATTCCTCTGCCTCCTATGTCTCCTCTGCCTCCTATGTCCCCTCTGCCTCCTATGTCTCCTCTGCCTCTTATGCTTCCTTTGCCTCCTATGTCTCCACTGCAACATATGTCTCATCTGCCTCTAATGTCTCCTCAGCCTCCTATGTCTCATATGCCCCTATGTCTCTTATGCCTCCTGTGCCTCCTCTGCCTCTTATGTCTCCTATGCCACTGATGTTTCCGATGCCTCCTATGTCTCTGAAGTTTCCCATGCCTCCTATGCCTCTGATATTTCCAATGCCTCCTATGTCACTTATGCCTCTGATATTTCCGATACCTCCTATGTCGCTTATGCCTCTGATGCCTCCTATGTCTTTGATGTTTCTGATACCTTCCCTTTGTCTCTTATGCTTCCTATGTCTCTGATGCCTCTTATGTCTCTAAAGATTCTGATGTCACATAACTTATGCCTCCTCTGCCTCTGATGTTTCCGATGCCTCTGATATTTACGATGCCTCCTATGTCGCTTATGTATTATATGCCTCCTAAGTCTCCTATGCCTCCTGATTCCTCTGCCTCCTATGATTCCTCTGCCTCCTATGTCTCCTCTGCCTCCTATGTCTCCTCTGCCTCCTATGATTCCTCTGCCTCCTATGTCTCCTCTGCCTCCTATGTCTCCTCTGCCTCCTATGTCTCCTCTGCCTCCTATGTCCCCTCTGCCTCCTATGTCTCCTCTGCCTCCTATGCCTCCACTGCCACCTATGCCTCCACTGCCTCTTATGTCTCCTCTGCCTCTTATGTCTCCTCTGTCTCCTCTGCTTCCTATGTCTCCACTGTGTCCAATGTCTCCTCTGCCTCCTATGTCTCCACTGCCTCCTATGTCTCCTGTAGCCTCTGCCTCCTATGTCTCCTATGTCTCCACTGCCTCCTATGTCTCCACTGCCTCCTATGTGTCCACTGCCTCCTATGCCACTGATGTTTTCGATGCCTCCTATGTCACTTATGTCTCCTATGCCACTGATGTTTCCGATGCCTCCTATGCCTCTGATATTTCCAATGCCTCCTATGTCACTTATGCCTCCTATGCCTCTGATATTTCCGATACCTCCTATGTCGCTTATGCCTCTGATGCCTCCTATGTCTTTGATGTTTCTGATACCTTCCCTTTGTCTCTTATGCTTCCTATGTCTCTCTTATGATTCTGATGTCACATAACTTATGCCTCCTCTGCCTCCTATGTCTCCTCTGCCTCCTATGTCTCCTCTGCCTCCTATGTCTCCACTGCCACCTATGCCTCCACTGCCTCCTCTGCCTCTTATGTCTCCTGTCTCCTCTGCCTCCACTGTCTCCAATGTCTCCTCTGCCTCCTATGTCTCCTGTCTCCTATGTCTCCACTGCCTCCTATGTCTCCTGTCTCCTCTGCCTCCTATGTCTCCACTGCCTCCTATGTCTCCACCGCCTCCTATGTCTCCTGTCTCCTCTGCCTCCTATGTCTCCACTGCCTCCTATGTCTCCTTTGCCTCCTATGTCTTCACTGTCTCCTCTGCCTCCTATGTCTCCTGTGCCTCCTATGTCTCCTCTGCCTCCTATGTCTCCACTGTCTCCTCTGCCTCCTATGTCTCCACTGTCTCCTCTGCCTCCTATGTCTCCTGTGCCTCCTATGTCTCCTCTGCCTCCTATGTCTCCACTGTCTCCTATGTCTCCACTGTCGCCTCTGCCTCCTATGTCTCCACTGTCTCCACTGTCTCCTATATCTCCTCTGCCTCCTATGTCTCCATTGTATCCTCTGCCCCCTATGTCTCCACTGCCTCCTATGTCTCCACTGTCTCCACTGTCTCCTATGTCTCCTCTGCCTCCTATGTCTCCATTGTCTCCTCTGCCTCCTATGTCTCCACTGTCTCCTATGTCTCCACTGTCTCCTCTGCCTCCTATGTCTCCACTGTCTCCTCTGCCTCCTATGTCTCCATTGTCTCCTCAGCCTCCTATGTCTCCACTGCCTCCTATGTCTCCACTGTCTCCTCTGCCTCCTATGTCTCCACTGCCTCCTATGTCTCCACTGCCTCCTATGTCTCCTCTGCCTCCTTTGTCTCCTCTGCCTCCTATGTCTCCTCTGCCTCCTATAATTCCTCTGCCTCCTATGTCTCCTCTGCCTCCTATGATTCCTCTGCCTCCTATGTCTCCTCTGCCTCCTATGTCCCCTCTGCCTCCTATGTCTCCTCTGCCTCCTATGTCTCCACTGCCACCTATGCCTCCACAGCCTCTTATGTCTCCTCTGCCTCCTATGTCTCCAATGTCTCCTCTGCCTCCTATGTCTCCCGTCTCCTATGTCTCCACTGCCTCCTATGTCTCCTGTCTCCTCTGCCTCCTATGTCTCCACTGCCTCCTATGTCTCCACTGCCTCCTATGTCTCCACTGCCTTCTATGTCTCCTGTCTCCTCTGCCTCCTATGTCTCCACTGCCTCCTATGTCTCCTTTGCCTCCTATGTCTCCACTGCCTCCTATGTCTCCACTGTCTCCTATGTCTCCTCTGCCTCCTATGTCTCCTCTGCCTCCTATGTCTCCATTGTCTCCTCTGCCTCCTATGTCTCCACTGCCTCATATGTCTCCTATGTCTCCTCTGCCTCCTATGTCTCCTATGTCTCCTCTGCCTCCTATGTCTCCTCTGCCTCCTATGTCTCCATTGTCTCCTCTGCCTCCTATGTCTCCACTGCCTCCTATGTCTCCACTGTCTCCTCTGCCTCCTATGTCTCCTCTGCCTCCTATGTCTCCACTGCCTCCTATGTCTCCGCTGTCTCCTCTGCCTCCTATGTCTCCTCTGCCTCCTATGTCTCCACTGTCTCCTATGTCTCCACTGCCTCCTATGTCTCCTCTGCCTCCTATGTCTCCACTGCCTCCTATGTCTCCACTGTCTCCTATGTCTCCACTGTCTCCTCTGCCTCCTATGTCTCCACTGTCTCCTATGTCTCCTCTGCCTCCACTGTCTCCTATGTCTCCTCTGCCTCTTATGTCTCCTCTGCCTCCTATGTCTCCTATGTCTCCTCTGCCTCCTATGTCTCCTCTGCCTCCTATGTCTCCACTGCCTCCTATGTCTCCTCTGCCTCCTTTGTCTCCTCTGCCTCCTATGTCTCCACTGCCTCCTATGTCTCCACTGTCTCCTCTGCCTCCTATGTCTCCACTGTCTCCTCTGCCTCCTATGTCTCCACTGCCTCCTATGTCTCCTCTGCCTCCTATGTCTCCACTGTCTCCTCTACCTCCTATGTCTCCTCTGCCTCCTATGTCCCCTCTGCCTCCTATGTCTCCACTGTCTCCTCTGCCTCCTATGTCTCCTCTGCCTCCTATGTCTCCTCTGCCTCCTATGTCTCCTCTGCCTCCTATGTCTCCACTGCCTCCTATGTCTCCACTGCCTCCTATGTCTCCACTGCCTCCTATGTCTCCTCTGCCTCCTATGTCTCCACTGTCTCCTTTGCCACATGTCTTCTATGTCTCCTGTGCCTCCTCTGCCTATGTCTCCTTTGCCACATGTCTTCTATGCCTCCTATGTCTCCTCTGCCACACGTCTTCTATGTCTCCTGTGCCTCTTATGTCTCCTTTGCCACATGTCTTCTATGCCTCCTATGTCTCCTGTGCCTCTTATGTCTCCTTTGCCACATGTCTTCTATGTCTCCTGTGCCTCCTATGTCTCTTCTGCCTCTTATGTCTCCTTTGCCACATGTCTTCTATGTCTCCTGTGCCACATGTCTTCTAGGCCTCCTATGTCTCCTTTGCCACATGTCTTCTAGGCCTCCTATGTCTCCTGTGCCACGTCTTCTATGCCTCCTATGTCTCCTGTGCCTCCTCTGCCTCTTATGTCTCCTATGCCTCTTCTGTCTCCTTTGCCACATGTCTCCTATGTCTCCTGTGCCTCTTATGTCTCCTTTGCCACATGTCTTCTATGCCTCTTATGTCTCCTTTGCCACATGTCTTCTATGCCTCCTATGTCTCCTCTGCCTCTTCTGTCTCCTTTGCCACATGTCTTCTATGTCTCCTATATCTCCTGTGCCTCCTATGTCTCCTCTGCCTCTTATGCCTCTTCTGTCTCCTTTGCCACGTGTCTTCTATGTCTCCTGTGCCTCATGTCTTCTAGGCCTCCTATGCCACATGTCTTCTAGGCCTCCTATGTCTCCTGTGCCACATGTCTTCTATGCCTCCTATGTCTCCTCTGCCTCTTATGTCTCCTATGCCTCCTCTGTCTCCTTTGCCACATGTCTTCTATGCCTCCTATGTCTCCTTTGCCAGGTCTTCTATGTCTCCTCTGCCTCTTCTGTCTCCTTTGCCACATGTCTTCTATGCCCCCTATGTCTCCTTTGCCAGGTCTTCTATGTCTCCTCTGCCTCTTCTGTCTCCTTTGCCACATGTCTTCTATGTCTCCTGTGCCTCCTGTCTCCTGTGACACATGTCTTCTATGCCTCCTATGTCTCCTGTGCCTCTTATGTCTCCTCTGTCTCCTTTGCCACATGTCTTCTATGCCTCCCCTGCCTCTTATGTCTCCTTTGCCAGGTCTTCTATGTCTCCTCTGCCTCCTTTGCCACATGTCTTCTATGTCTCCTGTGCCTCCTATGTCTCCTATGCCACATGTCTTCCATGCCTCCCCTGCCTCTTATGTCTCCTTTGCCAGGTCTTCTATGTCTCCTGTGCCACATGTCTTCTATGTCTCCTATGTCTCCTGTGCCACATTTCTCCTATGCCTCCTTTGCCACATGTCTTCTATTCCTCCCCTGCCTCTTATGTCTCCTTTGCCAGGTCTTCTATGTCTCCTCTGCCTCATTTGCCACATGTCTTCTATGTCTCCTGTTCCTCCTATGTCTCCTGTGCCACATGTCTTCTATGCCTCCTATGTCTCCTTTGCCAGGTCTTCTATGTCTCCTCTGCCTCTTCTGACTCCTTTGCCACATGTCTTCTATGCCTCCTATGTCTCCTTTGCCAGGTCTTCTGTCTCCTCTGCCTCTTCTGTCTCCTTTGCCACATGTCTTCTATGTCTCCTGTGCCACATGTCTTCCTTCTATGCCTCCTATGTCTCCTGTGCCTCCTCTGCCTCCTTTGCCACATGTCTTCTATGCCTCCCCTGCCTCTTATGTCTCCTTTGCCAGGTCTTCTATGTCTCCTCTGCCTCCTTTGCATGTCTTCTATGTCTCCTATGTCTCCTGTGCCTCCTATGCCACATGTCTTCTATGCCTCCCCTGCCTCTTATGTCTCCATGCCAGGTCTTCTATGTCTCCTCTGCCTCCTTTGCCACATGTCTTCTATGTCTCCTATGTCTCCTGTGCCACATGTCTCCTTTGCCACATGTCTTCTATGCCTCCCCTGCCTCTTATGTCTCCTTTGCCACATGTCTCCTCTGCCTCCTTTGCCACATGTCTTCAGTCTCCTATGTCTTCTATGCCTCCTATGTCTCCTTTGCCACATGTCTTCTATGCCTCCTATGTCTCCTTTGCCTCCTATGTCTCCTTTGCCACATGTGTTTTATGCCTCCTATGTCTCCTCTGCCTCTTCTGTCTCCTTTGCCACATGTCTCCTCTGCCTCCTCTGCCACATGTCTTCTATGTCTCCTATGCCACATGTCTTCTATGCCTCCTATGTCTCCTTTGCCACATGTCTTCTATGCCACCTATGTCTCCTCTGCCTCTTCTGTCTCCTTTGCCACATGTCTCCTCTGCCTCCTTTGCCACATGTCTTCTATGTCTCCCTGTGCCTCCTATGTCTCCTGTGTCACATGTCTTCTATGCCTCCTATGTCTCCTTTGCCTCCTATGTCTCCTTTGCCACATGTCTTCTATGCCTCCTATGTCTCGTTTGCCACATGTCTTCTATGCCTCCTCTGCCTCTTCTGTCTCCTTTGCCACATGTCTCCTCTGCCTCCTCTGCCACATGTCTTCTATGTCTCCTGTGCCACATGTCTTCTATGCCTCCTATGTCTCCTTTGCCACATGTCTCCTCTGCCACATGTCTTCTATGTCTCCTATGTCTCCTGTGCCACATGTCTTCTATGCCTCCTTTGTCTCCTATGTCTCCTTTGCCACATGTCTTCTATGCCTCCTATGTCTCCTCTGCCTCTTCTGTCTCCTTTGCCACGTCTCCTCTGCCTCCTTTGCCACATGTCTTCTATGTCTCCTATGTCTCCTGTGCCTCCTATGTCTCCTGTGCCACATGTCTTCTATGCCTCTTATGTCTCCTTTGCCTCCTATGTCTCCTTTGCCACGTGTCTTCTATGCCTCCTATGTCTCCTCTGCCTCTTCTGTCTCCATTGCCACATGTCTCCTATGTCTCCTGTGCCACGTGTCTTCTAGGCCTCCTATGTCTCCTTTGCCACATGTCTTCTATGTCTCCTATGTCTCCTGTGCCACATGTCTTCTAGGCCTCCTATGTCTTCTAGGCCTCCTATGTCTCCTGAGCCACATGTCTTCTAGGCCTCCTATGTCTCCTTTGCCACATGTCTTCTATGTCTCCTATGCCACATGTCTTCTATGCCTCCCCTGCCTCTTATGTCTCCATGCCAGGTCTTCTATGTCTCCTCTGCCTCCTTTGCCACATGTCTTCTATGTCTCCTATGTCTCCTGTGCCACATGTCTCCTTTGCCACATGTCTTCTATGCCTCCCCTGCCTCTTATGTCTCCTTTGCCACATGTCTCCTCTGCCACCTTTGCCACATGTCTTCAGTCTCCTATGTCTTCTATGCCTCCTATGTCTCCTTTGCCACATGTCTTCTATGCCTCCTATGTCTCCTTTGCCTCCTATGTCTCCTTTGCCACATATGTTTTATGCCTCCTATGTCTCCTCTGCCTCTTCTGTCTCCTTTGCCACATGTCTCCTCTGCCTCCTCTGCCACATGTCTTCTATGTCTCCTATGCCACGTCTTCTATGCCTCCTATGTCTCCTTTGCCACATGTCTTCTATGCCACCTATGTCTCCTCTGCCTCTTCTGTCTCCTTTGCCACATGTCTCCTCTGCCTCCTTTGCCACATGTCTTCTATGTCTCCCTGTGCCTCCTATGTCTCCTGTGTCACATGTCTTCTATGCCTCCTATGTCTCCTTTGCCTCCTATGTCTCCTTTGCCACATGTCTTCTATGCCTCCTATGTCTCGTTTGCCACATGTCTTCTATGCCTCCTCTGCCTCTTCTGTCTCCTTTGCCACATGTCTCCTCTGCCTCCTCTGCCACATGTCTTCTATGTCTCCTGTGCCACATGTCTTCTATGCCTCCTATGTCTCCTTTGCCACATGTCTCCTCTGCCACATGTCTTCTATGTCTCCTATGTCTCCTGTGCCACATGTCTTCTATGCCTCCTTTGTCTCCTATGTCTCCTTTGCCACATGTCTTCTATGCCTCCTATGTCTCCTCTGCCTCTTCTGTCTCCTTTGCCACGTCTCCTCTGCCTCCTTTGCCACATGTCTTCTATGTCTCCTATGTCTCCTGTGCCTCCTATGCCACATGTCTTCTATGCCTCTTATGTCTCCTTTGCCTCCTATGTCTCCTTTGCCACGTGTCTTCTATGCCTCCTATGTCTCCTCTGCCTCTTCTGTCTCCATTGCCACATGTCTCCTATGTCTCCTGTGCCACATGTCTTCTAGGCCTCCTATGTCTCCTTTGCCACATGTCTTCTATGTCTCCTATGTCTCCTGTGCCACATGTCTTCTAGGCCTCCTATGTCTTCTAGGCCTCCTATGTCTCCTGAGCCACATGTCTTCTAGGCCTCCTATGTCTCCTTTGCCACATGTCTTCTATGTCTCCTGTGCCACATGTCTTCTAGGCCTCCTATGTCTCCTGAGCCACATGTCTTCTAGGCCTCCTATGTCTTCTAGGCCTCCTATGTCTCCTTTGCCACATGTCTTCTATGTCTCCTATGTCTCCTGTGCCACATGTCTTCTAGGCCTCCTATGTCTCCTGAGCCACATGTCTTCTAGGCCTCCTATGTCTCCTTTGCCACATGTCTCCTCTGCCTCCTCTGCCACATGTCTTCTATGTCTCCTATGTCTCCTGTGCCACATGCCTCCTATGTCTCCTTTGCCACATGTCTCCTCTGCCTCCTCTGCCACGTCTTCTATGTCTCCTGTGCCACATGTCTTCTATGCCTCCTATGTCTCCTTTGCCTCCTATGTCTCCTTTGCCACATGTCTTCTATGTCTCCTGTGCCTCCTATGTCTCCTGTGCCACATGTCTTCTATGCCTCTTATGTCTCCTTTGCCTCCTATGTCTCCTTTGCCACATGTCTTCTATGCCTCCTATGTCTCCTCTGCCTCTTCTATCTCCTTTGCCACATGTCTCCTATGTCTCCTGTGCCACATGTCTTCTAGGCCTCCTATGTCTCCTTTGCCACATGTCTTCTATGTCTCCTATGTCTCCTGTGCCACATGTCTTCTAGGCCTCCTATGTCTTCTAGGCCTCCTATGTCTCCTGAGCCACATGTCTTCTAGGCCTCCTATGTCTTCTAGGCCTCATATGTCTCCTTTGCCACATGTCTTCTAAGTCTCCTATGTCTCCTGTGCCACATGTCTTCTAGGCCTCCTATGTCTCCTGAGCCACATGTCTTCTAGGCCTCCTATGTCTCCTTTGCCAAACGTCTTCTATGCCTCCTATGCTGTCCCTCAGTCGCTCCCAGTGGGCCCCTCAGCTGCTCTCTTCCAGCCTCTCCCCGTGGGCGCCTCAGCGGCTCCCTGAAGGCCCCTCAGCCTTTCCCTGTGGGCCCCTCAGCCACTAACTGTTGGTCCCTCAGCCGCTCTCCCTCATTTGCTCCCAGCGGGCTCCTCAGCCACTCCCCGGGGGGCCCCATGGCTTCTCACTGTTCCTGTGGCCCCTCAGCTGCTCTCGGTGGGCCCCTCAGCTGGTATCGGATTGAAGAGAGAACAACATTGTGGGTGTATTTGCATGTCCCCGCCCAGTTTCCCAGAATGCAGTGCAATAACTACATTTGTTTTATTTATTACTGAAATGACATGTTTAACTCCTTTTATGCACTGAATTGTGACACAATGTGCCGTGTATCCCCTGTGGGTGTATACCAGGCGTGCTGCGTAATAATCTGTGTCACATCCGGGTCTGTGTCGGCCCCGCCCACTCTGATCGGGACCTCTCTCTCGTCTGCCGCTGCCACACCCATTTTCTGTCAGACCCTCCCTTTCTGATATCTGTCAGTCACTGCCCCGCCCTCTATTGGTCCCTCTCCCTCCAAGGCCCCTCCCTCTCATATGCTTTTGTGGGCTCTCATGCTCCTCCCTCTCGCTCTCATGTTTGCCGTCACACCCCGTTTCTCCCAATCCCTCCCTTTCTGATGTTTGTCAGCCTCTGCCCCGCCCTCTATAGGTCCCTCCCCCTCCTATGAGCTTAGGTTCTCTCATGCTCCTCCCACTCTCACGTCAGTCAGTCTCTTAGGCCCTCCCTTTCTGATATCTGTCAGTCTATGCCCCGCCCTCTACGTCCCTCCCCCTCCTAGGTCCCTCCCTCTCCAATGCGCTTGGGTTCTCTCATGCTCCTCCCACTCTCACGTCAGTCATTCTCTCAGGCCCTCCCTTTCTGATATCCGTCAGTCTATGCCCGGCCCTCTACGTCCCTCCCCCTCCTAGGTCCCTCCCTCTCTTATGCTCTTGGGTTCTCTCATGCTCCTCCCACTCTCACGTCAGTCATTCTCTCAGGCCCTCCCTTTCTGATATCCGTCAGTCTATGCCCGGCCCTCTACGTCCCTCCCCCTCCTAGGTCCCTCCCTCTCCTATGCTCTTGGGTTCTCTCATGCTCCTCCCACTCTCACGTCAGTCATTCTCTCAGGCCCTCCCTTTCTGATATCCGTCAGTCTATGCCCCGCCCTCTTCGTCCCTCCCCCTCCTAGGTCCCTCCATCTCCTATGCGCTTGGGTTCTCTCTTGCTCCTCCCACTCTCACGTCAGTCAGTCTCCCAGCCCCTCCCTCTCTGGTGAGTGGGCGGTTACATAACATATGACAGTCATGAGATCTGAGGTGATTACTGATCGGACTGTACACACACCGCGCCCGGGTGCTCCCCATGTCCCGTGACATGGCCTCCCTCTGGTTCCTCTTCCTATGCCTGGCCTCCCCCGGCCTCACCTCCCCTCTCCCCCGGGCCTCGGAGCTCTCCCAGCTCGGGCTGGACCTTGGCTGGAGGAACCTGACGTGCTGGGGCTGTAAGGTCCTGATCGCCGGCCTGGACATCGGCCTGGAGGTAATATGACTGGGGGCTCTGTACAGCATGTAAAGGGTTAATGTCCGGCAGGAAGGGGTTAATGACTACTCCTAGAGATCAGTGGGGTCATAACCTTAAAGGGACATGGCAGGTTCCTGGGGATCTATTACTGACACGTACTTTATTTTAGCAGGAAGCTCTGTATTTACTGCCTAAAAACATAAATAGTCCCTGCATGGGTCTGCCCTCCTCAGTTTATGCAGACACAGACTCTGTAGGAATTGATATTTAGTGTCCTAGCCTATCAGGAACCATATTGATGAGAGATGGCCACTGATTGGTTAGTATGAGACACAGTACAGGGCAGACCCGTACAGGGACTATTTGTGTGATATATATATATATTTTTAAACAGAGCTTCTAAGCACTTGTTAGTAATAAAATAAAGTACATGTCAGTAAATAGATACCCGGGAATATTATATACACCCACTGAGACCCCCGTCACTGCCCACACTCCAATACGTCCTAATAACAGACCCATCTGCCCCTCCCCCGTGAGACCAGACCCCAGACTTACCTGCCCCACAGGTTACTGAGATAGATCTAGAGATATAGGTAGATAGGCCTTCCCAGCCAGAAGGAGCGGTGTATCAGGGAGGGGAGCACCTGGAGGTATATCAGGGAGGGGCGGCGCTCCCGCAGGTGTATCAGGGAGGGGGGGGGCTCTCCCCAAGGTGTATCAGGGAGGGGGGGGGCTCTCCCCAAGGTGTATCAGGGAGGGGGGGGGGCTCTCCCCAAGGTGTATCAGGGAGGGGGGGGGCTCTCCCCAAGGTGTATCAGGGAGGGGGGGGGCTCTCCCCAAGGTGTATCAGGGAGGGGGGGGGCTCTCCCCAAGGTGTATCAGGGAGGGGGGGGCTCTCCCCAAGGTGTATCAGGGAGGGGGGGGCTCTCCCCCAAGGTGTATCAGGGAGGGGGGGCGCTCCCCAAGGTGTATCAGGGAGGGGGGGGCTCTCCCCAAGGTGTATCAGGGAGGGGGGGGGGCTCTCCCCAAGGTGTATCAGGGAGGGGCACACCCGGAGGTGTATTAGGGGGGGGGGGCGCTCCCGCAGGTGTATCAGGGAGGGGGGGGCTCTCCCCAAGGTGTATCAGGGAGGGGGGGGGCTCTCCCCAAGGTGTATCAGGGAGGGGGGGGCTCTCCCCAAGGTGTATCAGGGAGGGGGGGCGCTCCCCAAGGTGTATCAGGGAGGGGGGGGCGCTCCCCAAGGTGTATCAGGGAGGGGGGGCGCTCCCCAAGGTGTATCAGGGAGGGGGGGCGCTCCCGCAGGCGTATCAGGGAGGGGGGGCGCTCCCCAAGGTGTATCAGGGAGGGGGCGCTCCCCAAGGTGTATCAGGGAGGGGGGGCGCTCCCGCATGGCGTATCAGGGAGGGGGGGCGCTCCCGCAGGCGTATCAGGGAGGGGGGGCGCTCCCGCAGGCGTATCAGGGAGGGGGGGGCGCTCCCGCAGGCGTATCAGGGAGGGGGGGCGCTCCCGCAGGCGTATCAGGGAGGGGGGGCGCTCCCGCAGGCGTATCAGGGAGGGGGGGGCGCTCCCGCAGGTGCATCGGGGAGGGAGGGAGGGAGGGGGGGCGCTCCCGCAGGTGCATCGGGGAGGGAGGGGGGGGCGCTCCCGGAGGTGTATCGGGGAAGGGAGGGGGGGGCGCTCCCGGATGTGTATCGGGGAAGGGAGGGGGGGGCGCTCCCGGAGATGTATCGGGGAAGGGAGGGGGCGCTCCCGGAGGTGTATTTAGAGCATTTGGTGCCACGTATCTACTACCCTTCCACGTTATATATATTTATGTAGCGTAGACTGTCCGAGTGACACTCACCTGTTGTCTCCTCCCCCAGGTGGACAGTAACATGGACCGGGTGGCTGCCGTGGCAGAGCGGGTGTGCGTGGCCCTGAGGATAGCTGAGCCCACAGTCTGCCATGAGGCCGTGCAGCTCTTTAAGAAGGACATGATCATGGCGTGGGTGCTGTCGGTGCTGAGCCCCGGGGAGGCCTGTGGGCTGCTGGTGGGCACAGATTGTGGGCACTGGGACATCGGCTCGGACTGGAATATCACTCTGCCCTCTGTGCCCAAGCCACCCGTCACTCCACCTGTGCCGCCCCAGGCCGGCTCCCCCGTATCACGGATCCTTTTCCTGACTGACATCCACTGGGACCACGGATACACGCCCGGCAGCCACGCCGACTGCAAGGAGCCTCTGTGCTGCAGGGGCCCGGCCTCAGGGGACCAACCGGGTGCCGGCTACTGGGGCGAGTACAGCAAGTGTGACCTACCTCTGCACACCATCGAGTCGCTGCTGCGTCATGTTGCCACGCAAGGACCATTTGATCGGGTGTACTGGACGGGCGATATCCCAGCTCACAATGTGTGGCAGCAGACACGGGCAGAGCAACTTTATGCCCTGCAAACCCTCACCAGTCTCATGCAGAAGTACCTGGGACCGGTGCCCATCTACCCGGCTGTGGGTAACCACGAGAGTGCGCCAGTGAATAGCTTCCCACCGCCCTACGTGCATGGAAACCAGTCCTCTCGCTGGCTGTATGATGCCATGGCACAAGAGTGGGGTGTGTGGCTGCCCTCGCCCGCACTGGGCACTCTCAGGTGAGTGCTAGTATGTATTATTATTGTATTGTATGTGTAGAGAGCGCAGCTCTACAGATCACATAAATACCTGGACAGCATCGGAACATAGACTGCAAGAGAGTGTCAGGTAAGACCGCACATTGTACAGGAATACACCCAGGTGGCGGGTGTCTCTCAGGGTTTGTCTCTTGGCAGGGCGGGCGTCTCTCAGGATGTGTCTCTTGGCGGGTCTGGTGTCTTAGTCTCTTTTTCAGGTGGAAGGGCGGGTGTCTCTCTCAGGGTTTTTTCTCGTGGCAGGGCGGGTGTCTCTCTCAGGGTTTGTCTCGTGGCAGGGCGGGTGTCTCTCTCAGGGTTTGTCTCGTGGCAGGGCGGGTGTCTCTCAGGGTTTGTCTCGTGGCAGGGCGGGTGTCTCTCTCAGGGTTTGTCTCGTGGCAGGGCGGGAGTTTTGTCAGGATGTCTCTCACCCTCTCCCTTTATGTCACCCCTCGCCCTCTGTCCTCTCGGGTCGGGCGTCTCTCATCCGCTCCCTGTATGTCACCCCTCGCCCTCTCTCCTCTCGGGTCGGGCGTCTCTCACCCGCTCCCTCTGTCACCCCTCGCCCTCTCTCCTCTCGGGTCGGGCTTCTCTCACCCGCTCCCTGTATGTCACCCCTCGCCCTCTGTCCTCTCGGGTCGGGCTTCTCTCACCCGCTCCCTGTATGTCACCCCTCGCCCTCTCTCCTCTCGGGTCGGGCGTCTCTCACCCGCTCCCTGTATGTCACCCCTCGCCCTCTCTCCTCTCGGGTCGGGCGTCTCTCACCCGCTCCCTCTGTCACCCCTCGCCCTCTCTCCTCTCGGGTCGGGCGTCTCTCACCCGCTCCCTGTATGTCACCCCTCGCCCTCTGTCCTCTCGGGTCGGGCGTCTCTCACCCGCTCCTTTATGTCACCCCTCGCCCTCTGTCCTCTCGGGTCGGGCGTCTCTTACCCGCTCCCTGTATGTCACCCCTAGCCCTCTGTCCTCTCGGGTCGGGCGTCTCTCACCCGCTCCCTGTATGTCACCCCTAGCCCTCTGTCCTCTCGGGTCGGGCTTCTCTCACCCGCTCCCTCTGTCACCCCTCACCCTCTGTCCTCTCGGGTCGGGCGTCTCTCACCCGCTCCCTCTGTCACCCCTCGCCCTCTGTCCTCTCGGGTCGGGCTTCTCTCACCCGCCCTCTCGGTCACCCCTCGCCCTCTGTCCTCTCGGGTCGGGCGTCTCTCACCCGCTCCCTCTGTCACCCCTCGCCCTCTGTCCTCTCGGGTCGGGCGTCTCTCACCCGCTCCCTGTATCTCACACCTCGCCCTCTCTCTCTTATCAGGTTGGGCGGTTTTTACGCCCTGAAGCTCGCCCCTAGGCTCCGTCTGGTTTCTCTGAACATGAATTTCTGCGCTCGGGAGAACTTCTGGCTACTGATAAACTCCACGGACCCCGCGGGGCAACTGCAGTGGCTGGTGGGCGAGCTCCAGGAGGCCGAGGACAACCAAGAGAAGGTGGGTGAGCTGGACATGTGTGACCTCTGACCTCTTGGACACTGCTCTGTGGTCAGTCCTGCAGTGTCGGCTCTTTGTGTATTAACAGGATTTATACAGCTTTTGGGGACAAGCTCTCTGCAGAAGGGACCATAAATCACAAGCCCCATCTAAATTCTTACATTCTCACTAAAATACATTTAGTTTTTACTTTTGAATGTGTGATGGAAACCCTGAAATGTAGCAAAAAGAGGTCCTGTGGTAGAGGATCTAGGGAGAGTATGCTGAAAGTGTAATAGAGAAGTGGGGCAGCTTCCAGTGGAGGTGGTAGTCAAACACATTTAAGGAAGTTGTCATGAGGCTTAATTCAGTAGATAGAATGGGCAGACTAGATGGGACACACAGGAGGGGAGGAGGGAGAGGAAGGGGGAGAGACACACAGGAGGGGAGTGGGTGAGACGCACAGAGGGGAGGAGGGAGAGGAAGGGGGAGAGACACCCAGGTGAGGGAAGGCCAAATGCGCTCATTGCATGGCCAGTAAGGTAGAGGGGGGATCGCTATGAGAGCCAAAGGCGCTCATTGCAAAGCAGGCATGTTGGGGGGTGGGGGGGGGGGGGCAAACACTATATATATATATATATATATATATATATATATATATATATATATATATATATATATATATATATATATATATATATATATATATATATATATATATATATATATATATATATATACCGTATTTTTCGCCCTATAAGACGCACCGGCAGATAAGACGCACCTAATTTTTAAAGGAGGAAAACAAGAAAAAAAAAATCTGAATCAAACACACCTACATTACACACAAATATATATATATATATATATATATATATATATATGATAGATACACATACATACCGTACATATACACATAAATATATATATATATATATATATAGATACACATACATACATATACATACATACACACATAAATATATATATATATATATATATATATATATATATATATATAGATACACATACATACATACATATACATACACACATAAATATACATACACATACATGCACACATACATACACATACATGCACACATACACACACATACACATACATGCACACATACACACACATACACATACATGCACACATACACATACATGCACACATACACACACATACACACACATACACACACACACACATACACACACATACACACACATACACACACATACACACACATACACACACATACACACACATACACACACATACACACACATACACACACACACATACATACATATACTGCAGCATTTGGGAGCCCTTGACCCTCCCTGACCCTCCTGATCCTCCTGATACTTACCTTTATTCTGATCTCTGCCATCTTGATCTCACCCCAGCGCTTCCTACCAGCACTCCTCGTGTACTGCAGCGTTGCGTGTGTGACGTCACTAGGACGCACCGGCCGACGCGATGCTGGTAGGAAGCAATGGGGTGGGATCAAGAGGACAGAGGCAGTGTTAAAAGGTATATTCGCCGTATAAGACGCACCAACTTTCCTCCCCCAGTTTTGGGGAAGAAAAAGTGCGTCTTATACGGCGAAAAATACGGTATATATATATATATTATATATATATATATTATATATATATATATATATCTCTCCAATACGAACAGTAAAACGGATAAGCATGCCCAACATGGCAACTAGTGTGATATCTCCTTGTCACCTGGGCATGCTCCTCTGCTTTATTAACCCCTACCGCTATATGTAATGATGCACACTGACAAGGCCATTAATCCAAGGAATCTTTCTATTCTATTAAAGGGATGTTCAGAAGGTTTTCTTTTTTCTCCGTATAAGCACTGAAACTCTCTGAAACCTTCCAAACAGTCCTTGAATAGCTCCTGCACACAGTGTATTGTAGTACAAGATGTAATAACCAATCACAGACTGACTAGACTAGGCTCCCTTCCAATCGGAGCCAATTCTAATTAATGTTTATTCCCATTGGTGCCATAACCTGGTTGCCACAACTCAGATTTGAGGAGCTCAGGACACCCCTAATTCTCCTACTGTAGCTTATAGCAGCTATATGCAGCTTGTGACTTTATATTCATATCAGATCCGGACATCGGTCATGTGAAAGCCGACAGATCCAACTACACCGTTATTTAGTGTATAGAAGACTGAACGCTTCTGTATTATTACATCACAAAATAAACCATCCCCCAGTTATAGCCCATTCTCTGGGGCCAGAAAGGTTTGTTTCATTATTATGGGTTATGCAGGACACCTGCTATAGATTTGTGGGAAGGTTTATTAACCATAACCTCACTTAGCTTATGGTGAGTAAACCCGTGGCAGGAGCCTCCACCGTACAGGAAAATAATGAACCCATTTGTGTCATATGTGTATGAGTCAAAATAAGTTAAAAATGTATTTCCAGCTTAAGATTCTCAGAAATCTAGTTATTGCATCGCACTCTGGGAAACTGGGCGGGGACATGCTAATGAGCCCACAATGCATTTTCATGCTTTAATCCATTAGCACTTTTTATACATGGCTCCTTTTAGCCATATTCTGCATCATTACACAGCTTTAAGCATAAGATAGGATGGACATGAGATCCGTTTAAGGTCAAAACAGCTGTCTGTGGGTAGGTCTCATAACCGATCCTGTGCTATGCTTAAAGCTGTTTAATACAGTGAGCATATGCCTAAAAGGAGCCATGTATAAAAATGCATTATGGACTACTTTGCATGTCCTCGCCCAGTTTCCCAGAGTGCAGTGCAATAACTGTACAGTGGAGGCTTCATCAGTATGTGCTGAATGCCCTCTATACATGACGGGCATTCAGATGGACACTGGGTGACCGCAGGGATCTCTGCTGCTTCTGGACATTTTAGGGGTTCGATATTCTTGTTGCGTAACCTCTATATTTTGGTAAACCCTGCTTGTGCTTGAAGGATCTCATGCTTGTGTCTCCAATAATACCTGCTGGCTTGGAGACTGAGTGGGTGTGTTCTGCTATTTTTGTGACTCTCTTTTTGTGGCAAAGATAACAACAAATCTCTCAGGTTATGAGGGGTTAATAGGACAATAAAGGTTACTGTATAGTCATACATAATAAAGAGCTAAAAGGTAAAGAAAACCCCATTAATGTCATATCATTTACACTCTGACCCCCAGCCCCCTTACACTCAGGAACTCCTTCCCTAAGTCTCCTCCTTCTCCCCCCCCCTTGTCTCTCCATCCTCTCTCCCCCCCCCCTTTGTCTCTCCATCCTCTCTCCCCCTTTGTCTCTCCATCCTCTCTCCCCCCTTGTCTCTCCATCCTCTCTCTCCCCCCCCTTGTCTCTCCATCCTCTCTCTCCCCCCCTTGTCTCTCCATCCTCTCTCTCCCCCCCCTTGTCTCTCCATCCTCTCTCTCCCCCCCCTTGTCTCTCCATCCTCTCTCTCCCCCCCTTGTCTCTCCATCCTCTCTCTCCCCCCCTTGTCTCTCCATCCTCTCTCTCCCCCCCCTTGTCTCTCCATCCTCTCTCTCCCCCCCCCTTGTCTCTCCATCCTCTCTCTCCCCCCCCTTGTCTCTCCATCCTCTCTCTCCCCCCCCTTGTCTCTCCATCCTCTCTCTCCCCCCCCTTGTCTCTCCATCCTCTCTCTCCCCCCCCTTGTCTCTCCATCCTCTCTCTCCCCCCCCTTGTCTCTCCATCCTCTCTCTCCCCCCCCTTGTCTCTCCATCCTCTCTCTCCCCCCCCTTGTCTCTCCATCCTCTCTCTCCCCCCCCTTGTCTCTCCATCCTCTCTCTCCCCCCCCTTGTCTCTCCATCCTCTCTCTCCCCCCCCTTGTCTCTCCATCCTCTCTCTCCCCCCCCTTGTCTCTCCATCCTCTCTCTCCCCCCCCTTGTCTCTCCATCCTCTCTCTCCCCCCCCTTGTCTCTCCATCCTCTCTCTCTCCCCCCCCTTGTCTCTCCATCCTCTCTCTCCCCCCCCTTGTCTCTCCATCCTCTCTCTCCCCCCCCTTGTCTCTCCATCCTCTCTCTCCCCCCCCTTGTCTCTCCATCCTCTCTCTCCCCCCCCTTGTCTCTCCATCCTCTCTCTCCCCCCCCTTGTCTCTCCATCCTCTCTCTCCCCCCCCTTGTCTCTCCATCCTCTCTCTCCCCCCCCTTGTCTCTCCATCCTCTCTCTCCCCCCCCTTGTCTCTCCATCCTCTCTCTCCCCCCCCTTGTCTCTCCATCCTCTCTCTCCCCCCCCTTGTCTCTCCATCCTCTCTCTCCCCCCCCCTTGTCTCTCCATCCTCTCTCTCCCCCCCCCCCTTGTCTCTCCATCCTCTCTCTCCCCCCCCCTTGTCTCTCCATCCTCTCTCTCCCCCCCCCCTTGTCTCTCCATCCTCTCTCTCCCCCCCCCTTGTCTCTCCATCCTCTCTCTCCCCCCCCCTTGTCTCTCCATCCTCTCTCTCCCCCCCCTTGTCTCTCCATCCTCTCTCTCCCCCCCCCTTGTCTCTCCATCCTCTCTCTCCCCCCCCTTGTCTCTCCATCCTCTCTCTCCCCCCCCCTTGTCTCTCCATCCTCTCTCTCCCCCCCCTTGTCTCTCCATCCTCTCTCTCCCCCCCCTTGTCTCTCCATCCTCTCTCTCCCCCCCCTTGTCTCTCCATCCTCTCTCTCCCCCCCCTTGTCTCTCCATCCTCTCTCTCCCCCCCCCTTGTCTCTCCATCCTCTCTCTCTCCCCCCCCTTGTCTCTCCATCCTCTCTCTCCCCCCCCCTTGTCTCTCCATCCTCTCTCTCCCCCCCTTGTCTCTCCATCCTCTCTCTCCCCCCCTTGTTTCTCCTTTTTCCCCCCCCCCCCCTTGTCTCTCCATCCTCTCTCTCTCCCCCCCCCCTTGTCTCTCCATCCTCTCTCTCCCCCCCTTGTCTCTCCATCCTCTCTCTCCCCCCCTTGTCTCTCCATCCTCTCTCTCCCCCCCTTGTCTCTCCATCCTCTCTCTCCCCCCCTTGTTTCTCCTTTTTCCCCCTCCCCCCCTTGTTTCTCCTTCTTCCCCCTCCCCCCCCTTGTTTCTCCTTCTTCCCCCTCCCCCCCCTTGTTTCTCCCTCTTCCCCCTCGTTTCTCCCTCTTCCCCCTCCTTGTTTCTCCTTCCTCCCCCTCCCCCCCCCTTGTTTCTCCTTCTTCCCCCTCCCCCCCCCTTGTTTCTTCCCCCTCCCCCCCTTGTTTCTCCTTCCTCTTCCTCCCCCCCCTTGTTTCTCCTTCCTGCCCCCCCCTTGTTTCTCCTTCCTGCCCCCCCCCCCTTGTTTCTCCTTCCTGCCCCCCCCCCCTTGTTTCTCCTTCCTGCCCCCCCCCCCCCTTGTTTCTCCTTCCTCTCCCCCCCCCCCCTTGTTTCTCCTTCCTCTCCCCCCCCCCCCCCCCCTTGTTTCTCCTTCCTCTGCTCTTGGTCCATGCTCCTGTCCTCACTGCTCACGTGAGAGGATTCCAATTTGTCCCTTGTAGGACCTGCCCCTACCCTTTAATGCAGCACAATATCACATTTGGATGATAATTAGGGTAACGAGAGCGGTGTCACAGACACCCCATTATGGAAAGGATTATAATAAACCAGCGAGGGATCCAAACATACATCCATTGTAACATTCAAGAGGGGAAAAAGAGGAGCAGGAACAAGAGGGAATGGTATGAAGGTCTACGGGTAGGAGGAATTTGAGTCGGTAATGGAGTAGCAGATAAGTGGAGCAGCTTCCAGTGGGAGAGGATGAGTCAAACGCATTTAAGCATGCCTGAATAATCACGTGTGTGTGTGTGTCATGTACATAACATTTGTTGGTTCCCTTGCACACAGGTTCATATCATTGGACACATCCCCCCTGCTGTCTGCATGAAGAGCTGGAGCTGGAACTATTACAGGATCGTCAGCAGGTCAGTGTGTCCGGCATGCTTATCTTCTTTTACTGTCTACCTCATATAAACTTTAAGACGGAAAAGAGGAACAAAAGTAATAGAAAAAGTAAGATACGTGGAAGAGCCTTCTAGTGTTAGAGCAAAACACAGTTAGGAAATGTAAGCATGCCCAAAATAAGTAAGGATGCCCGGGCTTAGGAAGCCTGTGGTAAGCATGTCTTTGGGTAGTGAGCAGGCCTGTAAGCATGCCAAGGGTAAGTGTGTATAGGATGCTGGGGATAATCATGCCTATTATAGACATGCCCTGGTTAAGGTAGCCTTGGGTAAGCATGTCTAGGGCAAGTGTGCATAGGATGTCTGGCATAAGCATGCCCGGGGAAATTATCTAACATTATATCTTTGCTTCTCCATGTCTCAACCCTCCCTGTAGGTGTTGGGGTAAGCATGCTGAAAACAAGCATGCCTGGGATAATTATCTGACATTAGATCTGTGTCTCGCCGCTCCCTGTACGTGTCCGTGGTGCGAATGTCTCATCTCGTTATCTTGCAGGTACGAGAGCACCATCGCTGCCCAGTTTTTTGGACACACGCACTTGGACGAGTTTGAGATATTCTATGATGAGGAGACTCTCACTCGCCCCGTGTCCGTCGCTTTCATAGCTCCGAGTGTCACCACGTACATCAACCTCAACCCAGGTACTGAGCTGGTGGGTGTGGAGTGACCGCGTGCAGAGTGTGTGCTCTTGTTAGAGTGCCTGATCAGAGTGTGCGCTCTTCTTGTTGTGGTGTGGTAGCCACCGGCCTATGTCCATGTCTCTATCACATCACAGACTGTTAGGTGTTATTGCCTTGCTGACTCTTCCTGTTCTCCCTCTCCAGGTTACCGCGTGTACCAGGCTGATGGGGAATACCCCGGGAGTTCCCACATGGTGTTAGACCATGAGACCTATATCCTAAACCTGACGGAGGTCAATGCCCGTCCCAAAGAGGAGCCGCGCTGGACCTTTCTTTATAGCGCTCTAAAGACGTACAACATGACGTCCGTGTATCCAGCGGACTGGGATGACCTCGTGCAGAGATTCCTGAAGGATGATCGACTCTTTCAGACCTTCTGGTACCTGCACCACAAGGGCCACGTTGATGAGGTGTGCCACGAGACCTGTAAGAGCACTCTCCTTTGTAGTCTCCGGACTGGTAGATCTAATGACCCCCAACTCTGCAAAAATCTGAGAATTCCAAGAGACAGCGTTTGGAAGCGGAGAGTATTATGCTGAAAAAGAGACTGTGAATGTGCACTAGAGGATCTAGACTGATCCGGAGAGTCTATATATGGTAATATAGGACTGGACTCCAGATCTCTGATGTAGGATCTATGGATACAAGAAGACCGGACAGTGTGGTCCATGGAAGAGTTCACCGGGTTCAAAAATTACTAAACCCCTCCATTCATATGGAATCGGCTCCATATCTAGATATGTATACAGCTCTAGAACAAAATCTCCAGGAAATGTAGAAACTAAACTCCAATATGTTTGGAGTCTGAGATATTCTAGAGCAAGACTACGCTTTACAAGTTAAACTACCTTTGACATTATGAATCTCAGGACTTCTACACCATTTGTCCAGGCTCACACTGGACTGTTAATGATGTTGTTGTTTAGAAGTATCCTGGGAAATTCTCTGAGTGTTCTTGAAGGATTTACTCTCCTCCCTCGTGGCTGCCTTCGGTGGGGATTATGCTTTCCAATGAGATGATATTGTGGTTGGATTTTAGAGATCTGGTCCCAGGATCTGTGGAGAGTATTCTGGGATTATGATTTATTTGCACTTATTTATGTGTTGCTTTGACTCTGACCTTTAGATCCTCGTTTCTGATGTTTCTTGACCCAGGGGATAACCACTGGAATGCCCTTTATCTCCGCTCTTGTCCAGAACTTGAATGAATGGATGTGCGCGTTGTCCGTATCTTCCTTTCAACCCGGGCCCTCTGGCTGCATCAAGCGACTTTGTTGTTGAGAAGTTGGTTGCCTCTCTCGCATCGGGGTGGAAGTGCGGCTATCGCGTCCCGACGTCCCAATCCCTGGTTGCCCTTTGTTTCCTCTAACTGAAAATGCATCTCGGTTATGCAATCAAGCTGTAGATGAGAAGGTGAACGTGGGGTGTTCAGTGTTTCTGAACTTGGACAGGACTTTGAGCTTACAAACTTCTCCAGAATTTCAAGTTTTAATGTTTCTGAGCATAACGAATGTTTCTTGTTCTGGCTTTGGAGAACTGGCCGCATCGACTTCTTGACTTGTTACATGTCGTCCTACAGAAAACGCCATACATATCTTTACCATACATCTTCCACATGTCCCTTGACTAACATAGCAAAGCCTTGGAGAAGCCCAGCATGACTAATGGGGCGGCCATTGTAAGAAAAGACTCGGAAAATGAAATGGCATCTTTGTCTGTGGTATGAAGATTATGCGGCTTCAGAAATAAAGTAACAAATCGTCACGACCATGATAAGCCCGTAGTCCATGTGACTTACAGCATCTCACACAGTGTATGGTTCATAACGCGAAACGCGTGACTTCTGCTATGGGCACTAGAACAGAGAGGAAAGAATATAAATGACGGTTAAGATCTAAAAAAAATATGCATTTCTGCACTATTAAATTGTTTATAATTTTTTGCATTGGTTAATTTAATTAAAATGTTTTTGAATTAGAAATACCGACTCGCATTTCTCTTGATTGGTTTGCAGCATTTACATTCATTGTAGCTTCTTATACTATTTTGAAGACAATGGAAGTATCTTCAAGAAGTGTGCAAGATGTCTAAAGTCCAGAACAAGGGTTTGTAAATAATACAGAGCTGGGGCCTATTAAAACAGCAAATAAAGATGTGCAGCTTATATACACATGCAATGCATGATAGAAGGAATATCCAGCCAGCATTGGTGGTCAGCGGCCACTAGGTGGTGCAAGGACGTCTCACCAAGACTTTCATTTGTTCATTATGGTTCGGGTTTAGATGTTAGGATTTAGGGGTCTGGGTTTAGAACGGTGCTTTTGAAACTTTTCCTGTTGGGGACACACCCAGGTGGATCTAACCCCTGATAAGAGATACAAACACAGACATGAATTGCATGGGGCGGCACACAGTTTGGAAAGCTCTGGGTTAGGATTTAGGGTTAAACCGAACACGTGCATGAAAAGGAAAGTGAAGAAAATCTTGGTGAACATCCAAAGCTGGCGGGCAGATAACAGGAGAGATTTAATAATAGAATCCTTATTTTAAAATAATAAGAATTAATATACTAATTAAAAAAAAAATATATATATATGTGTGTGTATATATATATATATGTGTGTGTATATGTGTATATATATATATATATATATATATATATATATGTATATTTGTTTAATCCTTTTTTTTTTTTTGGGGGGGGGGGGATAATCATATTAATGTATTTTTATGTAAAATCCAATTTTGCCACAGAGGTGGGAGGCTGGTCCCAGACTCCATGTTTGTGGTCTAGGAATCTTTCTTGGCCAGTACATTGTTATAGACAGTGATTAGCCAGATGGATATAATCTAATATTGGGGTTTATTGTATAGACAAACATCCGGTGCTATGTCCGGAAGATTCCCTATTACTGATAAAGTAACCTGCATCTAAGCATCCATTGCCTGGTATTTCGGGGCTGGATCCCTCTAGTGAGTGGGACCAGACTGATCTACTACTGGATATTTCTCCATGTGTAGGGCACAAGTGAGATAAGAGGCCATGTGCATAGAACCGACCTATGGATAGTATATAAGGGAGCACTGCGGATAGTATATAGGGGAGCACTGCGGATAGTACATAGGGGAGCAGTGCGGATAGTATATAGGGGAGCAGTGCGGATAGTATATAGGGGAGCACTGCGGATAGTACATAGGGGAGCACTGCGGATACTACATAGGGGAGCACTGCGGATACTACATAGGGGAGCACTGCGGATACTACATAGGGGAGCAGTGCGGATAGTATATAGGGGAGCACTGCGGATACTACATAGGGGAGCACTGCGGATAGTACATAGGGGAGCACTGCGGATAGTACATAGGGGAGCACTGCGGATAGTACATAGGGGAGCACTGCGGATAGTATATAGGGGAGCACTGAGGATAGTATATAGGGGAGCAGTGCAGATAGTATATAGGGGAGCACTGCGGATAGTATATAGGGGGGCAATGTGGATAGTATATAGGGGGCAATGCGGATAGTATATAGGGGAGCGCTGAGGATAGTATATAGGGGAGCGCTGAGGATAGTATATAGGGTAGCAGTGCGGATAGTATATAAGGGAGCACTGGGGAACTAGGGGAGCACTGGGGATAGTATATAGGGGAGCAATGCGGATAGTAAATAGGGGAGCAATGCGGATAGTATATAGGGGAGCACTGCGGATGGTATATAGGGGAGCACTGGGGATAGTATATAGGGGAGCACTACGGATAGTAGGTAGGGGAGCACTGAAGATCGTATATAGGGGAGCACTGAAGATCGTATATAGGGGAGCACTGAAGATCGTATATAGGGGAGCACTGCGGATAGTATATAGGGGAGCACTGGGGATAGTAGATAGGGGAGCACTGCGGATAGTATATAGGGGAGCACTGCGGATAGTAGATAGGGGGGCACCCTGGATAGTATATAGGGGAGCACTGCGGATAGTATATAGGGGAGCACTACAGATAGTAGATAGGGGAGGACTGCGGATAGTATATAAGGGAGCACTACGGATAGTACATAGGGGAGCACTGCGGATAGTATATAGGGGAGCACTGAAGATAGTAACAGGACACTAGTTATAGTATCAAATGCAACAGCCATAGACAAACATATTACATGTACATTGTAATGAAATAAATCTCTCTCTCTCTCTTTCCCTCTCTCTGTCTCTCTTTTCCTCTCTCATCTCTCTCTCTCCATCTCTCTGTCTCTCTTTCCCTCTCTCTCATCTCTCTCTCTCTCTCCATCTCTCTGTCTCTCTCTTTCCCTCTATGTCTCTCTTTGTCTTTCTCCCTTATCCTGCACTCTCTCTTTCTTCTGTCTCCTCTTTCTATCATTAGCCATCCGGCTTCAGCTCTCACACAATATACTATCCATTTGCTCTAATCAAACTGTCTGATAATGACCATGATAGTCATTTACGGTATTCAATGTTTCAGCCAACACTGCCATCTTGTGGACAGCACTAGTTTTGCACATAAGCACTTGTAGTCACATAAACATTATTCTTATTATTACTATTTACTACAATATTGCCCGTCAAAAAATGACGGCAATGAAATTGTAAGTGATCTAATGCTGTTTGGTGTATGGTAATGAACTAAATAATAAATGAATATACTTTACCTATTTGTAAGTAATATCTGCAGCAAGCAATGTGCTGAAGAGCTGACAATCTGTTTTGATGTTGCCACAGCATACAATGTGTGTTTTCTGTGTTGTGGAGCTGCTGTGTAAGTGTCAGCAATGTGCGCTGTGTAAATAGGCTGCGTGCGCGAGGGGAAACCGTTAGGGTAGCTGTGTACTTCTTGTGTAAGTTAGTGTTCTAAAATGGCGGCTAATGTGTGGTACGCGGCTGTGGCTGATTTTGCGTCCTTGCTCTTGAATCTTGTCCGGCTTTTTCCAAAAATCCGTATGTGCTTGGTGGTGTTTTGCGTATTTAGAGTCCTGTTAAGGTAGAAAGACCTATATGTCCCAGCATTTGGGTAGTGTGCGCTGGGCAGCCTGAATAGTAAGTCTGACGATCTTTACTACCAGCATGTCCTTTGGTCAATAATACATCTTGTAACGGTACCCCCCACACATAGAAGGGGGCGCGCAGGCCGTTTTAGCCGATCCGCCCGTCCAGTGATATAGGGACAGCTACTACAAGACACCCAATCCCCCAAGAACTGGATCCAAGGGGAAAATACTCCAAGCCTTGAACTGGAACCTCACGAGTAGCCGCTAGCAGCTGAACAGGAAAAGCACCCCCAAGATGCCCACCCTCCTGGCAGTCAGTCTGTAACAGCATCCCATGAATTCCCCCAAGCATGAGACACAAGCTCTGTGGTTGAGTGTCAAGCAGTGAACTCCCTTCTTTATTAAAACAAAGACATATTAAAACCATTTCCACATACACCGTAGGGGCAGTGACTACCTTTGGTCAACCCCTAATTACCTATGGCCAATCAGACAGGGTCCCTACGTAGGAACCATGAGACTCCTCCCATGGGCCACCCCCAGGCGTGGCAACTATGCTCATTCTCACCCAGACTGTCCCCGTGGACACTTCCTGTTTCCTCCTGGACTATGTACTGGCCCTTTGTTCAAGTCCTGGCGACACCCTGTGTTTACCTAATGGGGGATGGTCAGAATCTGTAACACATTTCTACACATTTTTCATAACTTTAAAAGTATGCATCACATTCACATAAAACATAAATTTTCAGAATCAGCATACTCCAAATACAAACGTGTCAAAATGATACAAATTGGTCCAGTGGTTCAAAAGTTAGATCACAGTCCTTTCTGACCAAATGAAGCATGGCTTTGTAGGGGGAAAGTCAACATGGGCCGTAGTCAAACGGCAGAATGTGGGCAACCAAGCTTCTCCAATTCGCAGTGACGAGACTGATCTCGTCACACATCTTTACTCAAGTTGTGATGAAAATTAAGAACAGTTTATTGAATTGGTTCAGCTTATTTAAAACCTTGCACAACACATTATAGGGAGTGGCTACCTTTAGCCAAACCCCCATCCCCTCTGGGCCAATGGAGTAACTCTTACAATCAGTTAATTACCTCTGTCTAATCAGACAGGGCTAATCTGTGGGAACTTTTAGTCTCCGCCCCCGGGGCCGCCTTTAGGGGCGTCAACCTAATTCATTCTTGCCCAGGTAGGAGAAGGAAGAACATGTATTTCTCTCTCTCTCTGCCCCTGGTTCTGGGGCAGAGAAACCCTGTAGACAGGCCATATAGTTGGTGCCTGTATGTCTGCTCTTCTGCAGTGCATGTTAGATAACCTTTGCCCTCCAACCATCTGGCACCAGTCACTCCCCGCTCTTAGATGGGGCTGGTACTAATCTGTAACACATTTTCATATTTGTCCCCATAACTCACCGGTCATGCCACTCACATACCACTCACACATCACATTGACTCTATCACCTGATTCTCATTAAAATGAGTATAAACATTGTAAGGGATATATCCATGTCTAGGGGTACATACACGTTTAATACTTATACTATACAGATGGATCTGTCACACGGCTCCCTCCATGTGGGACAGTCCGGCAGACCCGGCTTGACCCTTTGGCGGGTCAACTTGGGGATGACCGGACTAGGAAGTGGTAGGTGTCACGACCCACTCTCTGGCTGGGGTCTGCTGACCGGATTTGGGTTACTCTGGACCTTGGAGCAGCTTTGAGTACAGGAACATCATGTCTCAGCCCTTGGTTTAAACTGAGCAATATTGACAGTAAGTCTGACGAATCTTACTGCAAGCATATGTCCCCGGGTAAATAATACATCTACACACCACGTCTTGATGAAAATTATGAACCACGTTTTAGTTTGGAACCACATATTTAAAACATTTCACACACACACAGTGGAGGGAGTGGCTCCTCTTAGTCAAACCCTCATTCCCCTCTGGCCATTCTCACAGAAGTAATTTGTGGGAACTTATTAGTCTCCTCCCCCAGAGCCTCCCCCAGGCGTGGCTACTAGTTCATTTTGGTCTGGGTCTCAGACTGGAAACATCCTGTATTAGCTCTTGGACTATGCCCCTGGGCTTGTGGTTGGGAAACCTCATACTATACCATTGTCCTGCGGTGCCTGGCAGTCTGGCAAATCTATTTGTTTAGGTTATCTCCTTTGTTTACACTAAGGACCATATGGCCAACTCCTGACTGAGAGTTTATACAATGGGGAGGGTTGACTAATTAAAACATAGCTATCACTCCATAATACAATATACAATATAATACTAACCTATCAATAACCCATAACCATATTTCCCCATTCCCACATGGTATCAGGGTGGGGCAAGTTTTCCACGTCAATCCATTTTATGCAGTAATGCTGACTTTATTTAATGGTGACAGTGGAACCCCCTATTCATACCATTTACAAGCAGTAACTTTGTGCCCAAATCTTTTGTTCTTCCACATGGCAACAGCATGTGGAAGATAACCCAGCCCAAAATGGCCACTGCTGCCAGTCACAAAATGGCCCCAGCATAGTTCACACCAAATCCAATATGGCCCCTGGGTGATTCATGACAACAGGGATGTCAGTTTGCTGGGACAATCCATCAGCATTCCCGTTCTGCTTACCGGGTCGGAAGCTGATGGTGAAGTTATATAAAGTTGTAGGGCTAAACTCCACCGCAGCAGTCTACCATTGTCGGATGCACGTTGAACAGTATGTGTGATTGCAGTTGGATAAGATCCCGAACCTTCTCTCGGATGGTGATGGAGGTTCTTGAGAGTAGTAAACAGCCCCACCACCGCAGGGTTTCACATGGTCATACCTGCAACGGGTGCCATAAGCACACTGTCCTTTCTGATAAAACCGACAGATTGTTGATGGTTTACTTGTCGCCAAGTCATGTGAGAACATACATCTACTTCCTTCTCTGCAAACTCCATGCATAAAATACCTGCAGGTCACGTATTTGGTGCTCATCCTGCGGTCTCACGCTCGGTCGGCCCTTCGTGTTCTTGTTGGTATGGTCGCTCCCGCTGTATCCGCCTCTTTGGCTCCTCCCGTCCACGAGCTACACCCTCCTCTGTCCGGTTCCCTCCCGTACCTCTCTGGGGTATCCCGGTGGGCAGCTTGGACGGGGTCTGCCTCATGCAGGACGCCCCAACATTCCTCCCCCTCTACGCAGTGGACAGCAGGCGGAGGGTTGCGCTGGTTTCCGCTGGTGGGCCTCCTCCAAGACTGGGCCTGGTTAGCGGTATTCAGCGGGCACTCCGGTCGTTTGTGCCCCAGCTGCTTGCACCTAAAACACAGGATGGGCGTTGAGTAGTCCCGTGAATTAGGCCGGGATGGCTGAGGGCAGTTATTAGCTGGAGGGGGTGCTGCTGGTCGGTACTCCACTCTGGCAGGAGTCTTAACAATAGCACTGTACAGTTTACGGGCATCCGTGTACTCATCTGCCAGGCGGGCTGCTTCATGCAGGGTGGAGGGTTTACGGTCCCTTACCCACTCTCTGACGCCTGGGGATAATTTCTCAAAACAATGTTCCAGCAGGAACATCTGCAGCACCTCTTCCCCGGATACGGTTTGACACCCCGCCATCCAGTTAGCGGCTGTGCGGTGTACTTTAAATGCCCATTCGAAGTAGGAATCCCCAGTTAGTTTGGCAGTGTCTCTGAATCGCCTCCGGTTTGCCTCCGGTGTGACGGCATACCGGGAGAGCAAAGCTTCCTTTACAGCCACATAATCTCTGATCTCCTCATCAGGAATGGCCCGAAAAGCGTCACTGGCCCGGCCGGATAGCTTTCCGGACAATATAGTAACCCAGTCTTCTGCGGGTACCTTGTGTAGCGCACATTGCCGCTCAAAATCAGCAAGGTACCCATCAATCTCCCCTTCGGTTTCAATGAAGGATTTAAAAGCTGCAAACTGTACCTTCCTTTTCTCCACCCGGGATGCTAGAACTGGAGCTGCTGTAGCACTGCTTTGGCGTCGCAGGTTGGCATCCACAGCGTCCATGACCCGGCTGATGATCTCTGGAGACGGGTTGGGACCATAATGAGCCAGCCTGATTCTCACCGCCCGGTCAAAGCTTGCCTCTTCGGGGGTTCTGTCAGCTGTGCTGGGCCCATTGGTTCCTTCATCCATTTCATTTAGCATTGCAATAATCTCCCCCTTTTTTTTTTAGATTACTGGTTTGTCTGCCTCTTTATTCCAGTAGGTCTTTAAGTGTAGCCCTTTTCAGCCCTTGGTATTGTCTTTCCATTAATCTTGGATATAGTTGTCTCTCTGGGCGATGAGGGTCATCCCGTCACTAGCCACCAGTGTTAAGGTACAAAGACCTATATGTCCCAGCATTTGGGTAGTGTGCGCTGGGCAGCCTGAATAGTAAGTCTGACCATCTTTACTACCAGCATGTCCTTTGGTCAATAATACATCTTTACTCAAGTTGTGATGAAAATTAAGAACAGTTTATTGAATTGGTTCAGCTTATTTAAAACCTTGCACAACACATTATAGGGAGTGGCTACCTTTAGCCAAACCCTTATCCCCCCTGGGCCAATGGAGTAACTCTTACAATCAGTTAATTACCTCTGTCTAATCAGACGGGGCTAATCTGTGGGAAGTTTTAGTCTCTGCCCCCGGGGCCGCCTTTAGGGGCATCAACCTAATTCATTCTTGCCCAGGTAGGAGAAGGAAGAACATGTATTTCTCTCTCTCTCTGCCCCTGGTTCTGGGGCAGAGAAACCCTGTAGACAGGCCATATAGTTGGTGCCTGTATGTCTGCCCTTCTGCAGTGCATGTTAGATAACCTTTGCCCTCCAACCATCTGGCACCAGTCACTCCCCGCTCATAGATGGGGCTGGTACTAATCTGTAACACATTTTCATATTTGTCCCCATAACTCACCGGTCATGCCACTCACATACCACTCACACATCACATTGACTCTATCGCCTGATTCTCATTAAAATGAGTATAAACATCATGCATGGGGGGACATTGTAAGGGATATATCCATGTCTAGGGGTACATACACATTTAATACTTATACTATACAGATGGATCTGTCACAAGTCCTGTAGCCTCGTTTTCGTTTTTTTTCAGCTGCCTTTTTTTCTCTTGCTTAGAGGATTTTCAGGTGTCTAAACTCTTTAATTTCTACTTAAATGGAGTTGTAACTTCAGTTTTCGAGGTCCTAGGTGCCCCCTTGCTGTAGGTAAGCTTTTTATGTGTTTGTTGTGTGTATTTATTGTGTTTCTATAGTTTTCAGGTTTGCGCGGGTCAGCCGTTAAAGTCGTATCTTTGCAAGGTCGTAGTGTTTTTTTTCTAAATCCCGCGTCTCGTATTTGTTTGTCGTAAGTCCTTAAATGTTGCGAAGTCCGCCGGCTCGCTATGCGAGCCCGCAGCGTTAGCAACAACTCATACGCTCACAACTATATATGTGATTACTATTATTATTATATTGGGACTTTTATAGAATAAGCTTTACAACGTCATATACCGTAGAACAAATCGGTGAAATGCGGTTACATAAGCACTTACGGGTTATAATAAATGGCGTCATCAATTGTGGGACTAAAGTAGGACAGACGACAGAAGAAGACTCAAAGCTATGTGTGTATAATAGATACATAAATAATGATGATGATAATAATAATAATGCAATTTTGGGTGACCTTCTATTGCCTTATGTATACCTCATGGGTGCGTAATCTTTTTTGGCTACTGATTCCCCCTGGGGCCCCATCCAGTGCAATATATACAAATATTGAATACACCAATTTAGTTTTTTTCGTATGCCAATCTTCTTTCCCATAGTGTAGAGCCCCTGGCCTATGCCCACTCTTCCCGCTTGGGGCCCATCAGACTTACCAGGCCCCCCTCTCGTGGGCTGATCAGTTGGATTCATTGCTGGTTCTTCTATCCCCTGGCGGCACATCTTTGTACCTGGGCAGGGAATCCAGAAGGATGTCACTCATGTGCGTGTGTGATGTCATTCTGGATTACCCTGAGATTTTGCCTCCTGACATTTTTCACTATTTGTCCAATGGAGAAACCAGATGTAGAAGCTTAGCCTTGCGTGCCCAGAGGTGGCTCCCAGTATATTTACCTAGTATTATCAGGAGCAAATCGTAACTAATCAGCATAGAGACAGATAAGATGTCCACTTCTCTCCAGCCAATCAGTGCCTGGGATTATGAAACTTACATTTTGTGGCACATTTTGAGTTTGTCATTTGAAGGAATGACCCAATATTATACGGACCGTGATTCTGCCTCTGAATACAAACAATAAAATGGTCGTCCTGCTCCTTGTTCAGTGATGGAGTTGTGGCAAGTTACCAGAAACATCCCATGGCCGGCTCATCCACATAGAGTACGCCACAAATCTGTCTATAACGCTATAAAATGTAAAGTCCTACGTGTCCACTGAGATATACACAGGGCTGTAATTCCTGTTATAAACAACCCTCCTAGCAAAAATCCTAATCTAGAAGGGAATTTAGGAGTGACTGAGACAAAAGCAAAATGGCCGGTGGTCAAAGATGCCCGATGTGTGAGCTTGGACCAGTTTAGAGAAGATTGTGATGATGAGACCGTGGGAAATAGAAAGGAAAGTGGTTTTATGTGGTATGTACATAAGTGGATATGTACAGATGTGGGTATGTACTAGTGATGTCGCAAACATCAAATTTTCGGTTCGCGAACCGTGGACACGAATTCCATCAAATGTTCGCGAACGGATGAACATGGGCAAACCGCCATAGACTTCAATGGGCAGGCGAATTTCAAAACCCACAGGGACTCTTTCTGGCCACAATAGTGATGGGAAAGTTGTTTCAACGGGACTAACAACTGGACTGTGGCATGCCGGAGGGGGATCCATGGCAAAACTCCCACAGAAAATTACATAGTTGATGCAGAGTCTGGTTTTAAGCCATAAAGGGCATAAATCACCTAACATTCCTAAATTGTTTGGAATAACATGCTTTAAAACATCAGGTATGATGTTGTATCGATCAGGTAGTGTAAGGGTTAGGCCCGCTTCACAGTGACAGACCAGACTGTGGGTGTGTGTGTGTATATGTATATATGTGTGTCTGTGTGTGTATGTATGTGTGTCTTCCTCTATGTCTGTGTGGGTGTGTGTATGTATGTATATGTATGTGTGTGTTTCTGTTAGTGTCTCTGTGTTCCTCTATTTCTGTAGGTGTGTGTTTGACTGTGTGTGTGTATGTATGTGTGTGTTCCTCTATGTCTGTATTCCCCTATGTCTGTGTGTGTGAGTGTGTGTATGTATGTGTGTGTTCCACTATGTATGTGGGTGTGTGTATGTCTGTGTGTCTGTGTTCCTTTATGTCTGTGTGTGTGTGTGTTTATGTCTGTGTGTGTGTCTGTGTGTGTATGTATGTGAGTCTTCCTCTATGTCTGTGTGTGTGGGTGTGTGTATGTATGTATATGTGTGTGTGTATTTCTGTTAGTGTGTCTGTGTTCCTCTATGTCTTCATGCACAAAGACATCAATTACCAATCCCAAAGGTTAATATGGTGCTTAAAAGAGACAGACATACTGATAAACGTCGTTATAACTTGCCAACATCAAATGAGGTTGCAATGGTGTTTCAGAATGATGAAGGAGAACCACCATTTCAAAGAGACTTTAGAATATATCCCAGAAATGAGGAGCAACCGTTCATTAATATGAGTATCTTAAGTCCAAATTTAGATCCAATGACATATCCCATCTTTTTCCCACACGGAGAAGCAGGTTGGCAACCAAAATTAACACTTCCCAGTTACCCAAATGCTAAAGCCAGAATCCGAAATAATGTTTCTATGCTTGAATTTAAAGTAGCTCAAATTGCCATTCGACATGGATTTAATCCAATTTTATGTGGTGGGAAACTAACACAACAATGGATTATTGATTCATATTTGCAAGTTGAGGCAAATAATTTAAACTTTATAAAATATTAACAAGAGAAACTCCGTGTAGAACAATATTGTGGACTCATGGACTATGTTGCTGACGTGGCTACAAGCAGAGACATGACAGCTGGCAAAGCCATCATTTTACCATCTTCCTTTCAAGGATCTCCTCGAAATATGAGAGAAAGATACAATGATGCTATGGCTATTGTGACCAAATTTGGAAAACCAGATTTATTTGTGACATTTACATGTAATCCACAATGGCCAGAAATTACACAAAATTTACTTCTTGGACAAACTGCTTCTGATCGACCAGATTTAGTAGCCAGAGTTTTTAAAATAAAATTAAATGAATTAATACGTGACTTCACTATAAATCAGTTATTTGGCAAATGTCATGCTTATGTATATACCATTGAATTTCAAAAAAGAGGCCTTCCACATGCACATCTTCTGATAATACTTCAAGAAAAAGATAAATTAGATACTTCGGACAAAGTGGATGCAGTCATTGTTGCTGAACTACCAGATCCAGAACTATATGGTAGACTATATGAGATTGTTAGTCATCGCATGATTCATGGACCCTGTAATGACCTTAATCCACAATCACCATGTATGGAAAATAATAAATGTTGCAAAGATTTTTCAAAAAATTATAGAGACAAAACCTATGCCAACTGTGATGACTATCCACTTTATAAAAGAAGAGAAGGAGATAGTGCCATTATTCATGGAAAAAAGGTTGACAATAGATATGTAGTACCCTACAATCCACATTTACTCATGAAATATAATGCACACATTAATTTAGAAGCCTGCACTTTCATCAAATCCATTAAATATGTCAACAAATATATTTACAAAGACTATGATGCAGCTACTGTAGTCATCAAAAGTGCAGACAACTCTGAAAGCAGTGAGTTAGTACTTGATGAACTTGCATCTCATGTAGATGCTCGCTATGACAGTGCGCCAGAAGCTATGTGGCGGCTTTTAAAATTTGAAATGCATGATAGATCACATGCAGTATATAGATTAGCAGTACATTTCCCACAAAGACATTTAGTGTATTTCCATGCTGAAAATTAAACAAATGCTTTAGCACAAAGTGAGCATCATCACACTACACTAACTGCATGGTTTCAATTCAATTCTACTGACTTACAGGAAGAGAATTGTTATATATTGACATTCCATATTATTATGTTTTCGTTAATGGATTATAGCAACAAAAAAAAAAGGCGTGGAAATAAAATAATCCCAAGAATTTACACTGTATGTAAATTAATTTTGAATGACATCATTACAAGCAAAAAAAGTAAATTAATTATAATAGATGAGGCTACAATGATGTCATGCCATGCCCTACATTGTATTGACCATTTGCTTCGTGAAGTCATGGATAATACTTTGCCATTTGGTGGAAAAGTCATGTTGTTAGGTGGCGATTTTAGATGAACATTACCTGTCTTTGTAACATCTTCAATTACAACATTATATGAGATCAGAAGGAGAAAATGATTTCAATCATTGGCTTATTACAATTGGAGAAGGAAACACAGAACGAGTCGCAAATTGACCTGAGGACACTGTACACATCCCAGCTCATATGATTTGCATACAAGACCTTATATCTGCTATATTCGAAAGTACAATAAATAACTACGACTAGGCAGAGCTTGCTAACAAAGTAATACTAACATGCAAAAATAATCAAATATTTAAAAAAATTAATGCAAAATTAATGCACCACAAAAAATGATCACAGTGCTGATTCTGTACTTGGTAATGACAAAGAAAGTCAGGCAAACTTTTCTACTGAATTCATAAATTCATTAACTCCTTCTGGAATGCCACCACATTTTTTGCAGCTAAAGAAAGGTGCAATTGTCATGTTACTGCAAAATATGAACCCCAAAAAAGGACTATGCAATGGTACAAGATTAATTGTTCAACAATTAAAGGACCATTTCATACATGCTGAAATTCTAACTGGTACCCATAAAGGAGAGAGAGTTTTCATACCAAGAATAGATTTGGCACCAAGTGAAAGTAGCTTCCCTTTTGTACTTCAAAGGAGACTATTTCCCATCATCATGGCATTTGCCATGACCATTAAAAAATCACAAGGACAAACTTTCAAATCTGTGGGTATCTTTTTAGAAGAACCAGTATTTGCACATGGCCATCTGTATGTTGCATTCTCAAGATGCAAGAATCCAGAGGCTATTAAAGTTTACATTGAAAACAATGAAACTCAATTATATTTATTTATAATATATTTATTATATTTATAATATATTTATTAGAGGATGGATGCATTTTTACAAAAAATATTTTTCTACTATGAAGTACTGTAACTTTCATTCAAACAAACACAACACATGGCACAGAAACAGCAATCAAAAATAACAAATTACCTCTACTACAATTTAACAACAAAAAACACAAATTAAACATACAGAAGGGTGGTTTAATTTCAATAATTACTTTTTATGTCACTCAAACTCTGTTTACACCATCACGATTTCCATAACAAACTCTATACAATGGCAAAACACATAGAGAACAGTGGTTACACATCGCGGACGAACTTTAATGTCTCGCGTTCTCTTTTTAGAGAACCACTATTTCACATTGGAAACTCTATGTGCCATTTTCAACAATTACACCAACAACAACAAAATGTCAACCATCGAAAACCAACAACTACAAAAGAAATGATTACTATTTAATGGAAGTATCCTTTTTGCATAATTAGCCCCACAAAACACTTGCCTTGCATTTTAAAACAATTACAGTCTCAATGTTGCTTTAGTATGTTACTGTTTACAATAATACATTTTTTTTTAATTGCATATATTTTACATTTCATGTTAACAGAAAGAGGACGTTTTGTTATTATTATTATTATTATTATTATCTTTATTTATATCGCGCCAACATATTCCATAGTGCTGTACAGGGGTTAAGTACATGGCAAAAAACAAACTTAACACCTTAAAGAATGGAGGGCCCTGTTTTTGAGCATATAATCAAATGTACATAGTGCTTTTTTCCAAGACACGGACACACAATTGAAAACTCGCAAACTTACAATCTAAGGGCCTCATTCTATTAGCGGCCGTAAATCGGCCGTAAGGCTGCGATTCCTTGCGGGGGTTCAGTTAACTCGCGATTCTATTATACGGCCCCGCAAGGATCTCCTTTTACGGCCGGCCGCATATCTTGGAACCGGCCGTAAGCTGTGAAATATAAAAACTCAAAAATAAATTCAAGCCTGCACTGTACAGCTCTGTAAATGCTAGGGATCATATTGGGGGACATGAGGATTAAAAGGAACCCACTCTCAAGCTTGCACATCAGCCCAAACCCGAGTTCAAATTAACTGTTTATTTTCCGGCTGCGGCGTGGGCATGTCTGAGGTGCTCCAAGCACTCTGGACTTTTTACATGGATATTTTACGGATATTAAAAATAAAATATTTTACGGATTTGAGTATAGGATAATTATGTGCTATTTTTTCTAACACCTAAAATCCCTTTATAGTCTTCTCAAAGTGCAGGATGGCTTTATTTGAGCTATTTTATGTGCCTAATTGGTGCTAGCGGGACCTCTTTCCTGCAAGTAAGCAGCGGCTCGTTTTTAGCCTTGCAGAGAGGTTTCGCGGAGCAATTGAATTGCAAATAGGAATTTCTTACGGCCGAAACTCTTGCGGCCGTTTTATATCAAAGGCTTTCCTCTGGCGCGAGCGGCCGGAAGAGATAGCAAGGCACCGGCCGCAAGCCTGCCGGAGCCTCCGGCAGTAAGGGAATAGAATAGCAGAATAGCTTGCGGCCGGTCCTTGCGGCCCCGCAACGGCTGTGGCCGCTAATAGAATGAGGCCCTAAGGGTTTAGGTGTGATACAAGAGGGTGACAAATACAAAATGGCAACGTGAATGCAATTTGTTTAGTCAATTGGAGGGGTCTGTGAGCTGTACTGTAGATTGTGGGTGGGAGTGTTATTAAGCTGTGGAGTGTGCAGTTGTAATTATAAAGGCTGAAGGTGATATGATTTTTTAAATAGGTGTGTTTTTAGTAATTTTTTTAAGGTTTTGAGGCAGGAAGTTAATCTTTTGGAGCGAGGCAAGGAGTTCCAAATAGTAGGGGCTGCACGAGAAAAGTTCTGAAGACGGGAGTGAGAGGAGGTGATGAGAGAGAAGTAAAGAAGAAGGTCGTTAGCAGAATGAAGGGGGCGGTTGAGAGAGTATTTTGAAACAAGAGCAGAGATATAAGGGGGTGCACTGTTGTTGAGGGCTTTATGTGTTAGGGTCATGATTTTAAATGTGATTCGGGAAGCTATGGGAAGCCAGTGGAGTGATTGACAGAGAGGAGCTTAAGACACTGAGCGTTTGGTATTGAAGATGAGTCTAGCGGAGGCGTTCATTATGGATTGGAGGGGAGACAGACGATAGATGGGGAGGCCAGCAAGAAGGGAATTGCAGTAGTCGAGTCGAAATATGATGAGAGAGTGTATTAGAATTTTAGCTGTGTCTTGTGTAAGATAATGACGAATTTTGGAGATGTTTTTTAGGTGAAACTGACAAGATTTAGTTATCGATTGGATGTGAGAAATAAAAGAGAGGGCGGGATCCAGTAGAACCCCAAGACAACGGGCCTGGGAGGTGGGAGTGATGAAGGTGTTGTCAACAGTGAGAGATATTTGAGGAGTGGAAGCTGTATTAGAGGGTGGGAAGATTAGGAGTTCAGTCTTAGACATGTTGAGTTTGAGTTGACGGGTAGACATCCAAGAGGATATGCTAGAGAGGCAGTTGGAAACTTGAGCTAAAAGAGAGGGGGATAGATCGGGTGCAGAGATGTAGATTTGAGTATCATCTGCATAGAGATGATACTGAAATCCAAAGGATTTTATGAGGGTGCCAAGGGAGGAGGTGTAGATGGAGAAGAGGAGGGGGCCTAGGACAGAACCTTGGGGAACGCCAACAGACAGAGGGAGAGGTGAAGAAGAGGTGCCAGAGAAGGAGACGCTAAATGTATGATCTTTTAGATAGGATGTGAACCATAAAAGAGCTGTGCCCTGGATGCCAAATGAACGGAGAGTTTGGATTAGAAGAGGGTGGTCAACTGTGTCGAAGGCAGCAGAGAGGTCCAGGAGAATTAGAATGGAGAAGTTACCCTTTGATTTGGCGGTTAGCAAGTCATTGGTGACTTTTGTGAGGGCTGTTTCTGTTGAGTGTTGGGCACGGAAACCAGATTGGAAGGGGTCAAGAAGGGAATTGGAAGAAATAAATTGAGTGAGGCGGCGATTGTAAACAAGCCGCTCAAGCAGTGTAGAAGCCAGGGGAAGTAGTGAGATAGGGCGGTAGTTGGAGGCAGAAGCTGGGTCAGATGAGGGCTTCTTGAGAATGGGTGTAATTACGGCATGTTTTAAGGAGGATGGAAACCTGCCAGTGTTTAGGGAGAGGTTGAATAGATGTGTGAGAGCTGGGATAAGTGCGGTGGATAGGGGAGGAATTAGCTGTGAAGGAATAGGATCATGTGGACATGTGGTAAGGTGAGAGGTTGATAGTAAAGTAGATACTTCATCCTCTGTAACAGGGTCAAAGGAATCCATAGTGGAGGAGGGATTGGGGAAGGGTAAGGGTTGGGTGTTGTCAGCTTGTGGAAAGGATGGTGGGATAGGGCCAAGCTGGGAGGAGAGCTCATTTCGGATAGTTTCAGTTTCAGTTTTAAAGTGGCTGGCAAAGTCATCAGCAGTTAGACAGAAAGGGGCAAAGGCGGGGGTGGGCAGAGGAGGGTGTTAAATGTAGCAAATAAACATTTAGGGTTGGAGGACATGTTTGATATTAGTGATGAGAAGTAGTGTTGTTTGGCAAGATTAAGGGCAAAGAAGTAGGAGCGCAAGGTAAACTTGTAGTGGAGAAAGTCTGCTGAAGTGTGAGATTTCCTCCATAGTTGTTCTGCAGTACGTGAGCATCTCTGTTGATAGCGCGTTTGTGTAGTGTGCCATGGTTGTGGATGAGAGCGAGGGCGTTTGCTTGTGATTATGGGGGCAAGAGATTCAAGGGTAGAAATTAGAGTAGTGTTGTACTGTGAAGTGGCGATGTCAGGGCAGGCAAGGGTGGTGAGGGGGCTGAGAAGGGGTTTTAGTACATTTGACAATTGTTGTGGGTTGAGTGCTTGCAGGTTTCTGCGTGTTCTGATGGCAGGATTTGAAGAAGGGTGGTGAGCGGAAGATGAGGTGAGGTTGCAAGTTAGCAGGTGGTGGTCAGATAGGGGAAGTGAGGAGATGTCAAGGTTGGAGATTCTGCAGAGATTAGTAAAAATAAGGTCAATGGAGTGTCCACCACTGTGAGTTGCGGAATCTGTCCATTGTGAGAGGCCAAGGGAAGAGGTGAGTGCAAGTAATTTTGCAGTTGTTGGGGAGGTGGGTGTGTCAGTGGCTATGTTGAAATCGTCAAGAATGAGTGAAGGTATATTGGAGGAGAGAAAGGGAGGGAGCCAGGCGGCAAAGTTGTCCAGAAATTGAGAGGGTGATCCAGGCGGGCGATAGATCACAGCTACTCGCAGAGGGATGGGAGACAAGATGCGGATAGTGTGGACTTCAAAAGATGAGAATTGGAGGGAGGGAACAGGGGGTATGCAGTGACAAGTGCAGCGAGAGGATAGCAGTATGCCCACACCTCCACCTTGTTTGTTCCCAGGTCTAGGAGTGTGGCTGAAGTGTAGACCACCATAAGAGAGTGCGGCAGGGGAGGCAGAGTCAGATGGAGTGAGCCTAGGTTTCTGTGATAGCCAGTAAATTGAGGGAGTTGGAAATGAAGAGATCATGAATGAAGGTAAGTTTATTGCAAACAGACCTTGCATTCCAGAGGGCACAGGAGAAGGTCAAATTAGATGGTTTGTGACAAGTGATGGGTATTAGATTATGGGTGTTTTGGGCATTTGCTGAACTGGGGACTCTGTGTGGCTGACAGCAGGTGGGAATGAGTGAGGGGCCTGGGTTAGGGGATATATCCCCACAAGCCATGAGAAGAAGGAGAGAGAGTAAAAGGAGATGGGAATAGGACTTACATTTCTGCTTTCCAGCTTTAGGGGAGGGATGAGATAGTGACTGGAGGAAGGAGAAGAGCTCATGGGAACAGAGAAGAGGAGAGGAGAGAAGGGAAGGTGAGATAGTGACTGGAGGAAGGAGAGGAGCTCATGGGAGCAGAGAAGAGGAGAGGAGAGCAGGGAAGGTGAGATAGTGACTGGAGGAAGGAGAAGAGCTCGTGGGAGCAGAGAAGAGGAGAGGAGAGCAGGGAAGGTGAGATAGTGACTGGAGGAAGGAGAGGAGCTCATGGGAGCAGAGAAGAGGAGAGGAGAGCAGGGAAGGTGAGATAGTGACTGGAGGAAGGAGAGGAGCTCATGGGAGCAGAGAAGAGGAGAGCAGGGAAGGTGAGATTGTGAATGGAGGAAGAATAAGAGCTCATGGGAGCAGAGAAGAGCAAGGAAGGTGAGATAGTGACTGGAGGAAGAAGAGGAGCTAATGGGAGCAGAGAAGAGGAAAGGAGAGCAGGGAAGGTGAGATAGTGACTGGAGGAAGGAGAAGAGCTCATGGGAGCAGAGGAGAGGAGAGCAGGGAAGGTGACATAGTGACTGGAGGAAGGAGAAGAGATCATGGGAGCAGAGAAGAGGAGAGGAGAGCAGGGAAGGTGAGATAGTGACTGGAGGAAGGAGAGGAGCTCATGGGAGAAGAGGAGAGGAGAGCAGGGAAGGTGAGATAGTGACTGGAGGAAGGAGAGGAGCTCATGGGAGCAGAGAGGAGAGGAGAGCAGGGAAGGTGAGATAGTGACTGGAGGAAGGAGAGGAGCTCATGGGAGCAGAGAAGAGGAAAGGAGAGCAGGGAAGGTGAGATAGTGACTGGAGGAAGGAGAGGAGCTCATGGGAGCAGAGAAGAGGAGAGGAGAGCAGGGAAGGTGAGATACTGACTGGAGGAGGGAGAGGAGCTCATGGGAGCAGAGAAGAGGAAAGGAGAGCAGGGAAGGTGAGATAGTGACTGGAGGAAGGAGAGGAGCTCATGGGAGCAGAGAAGAGGAGAGGAGAGCAGGGAAGGTGAGATAGTGACTGGAGGAAGGAGAAGAGCTCATGGGAGAAGAGGAGAGGAGAGCAGGGAAGGTGAGATAGTGACTGGAGGAAGGAGAGGAGCTCATGGGAGCAGAGAAGAGGAAAAGAGAGCAGGGAAGGTGAGATAGTGACTGGAGGAAGGAGAGGAGCTCATGGGAGCAGAGAGAGGAGAGGAGAGCAGGGAAGGTGAGATAGTGACTGGAGGAAGGAGAGGAGCTCATGGGAGCAGAGAAGAGGAGAGGAGAGCAGGGAAGTTGAGATAGTGACTGGAGGAAGGGGAGGAGCGCATGGGAGGAGAGAAGAGGAGAGCAGGGAAGGTGAGATAGTGACTGGAGGAGGGAGAGGAGCTCATGGAAGCAGAGAAGAGGAGAGGAGAGCAGGGAAGATGAGATAGTGACTGGAGGAAGGAGAGGAGCTCATGGGAGCAGAGGAGAGGAGAGCAGGGAAGGTGAGATAGTGACTGGAGGAAGGAGAGGAGCTCATGGGAGCAGAGGAGAGCAGGGAAGGTGAGATAGTGACTGGAGGAAGGAGAGGAGCTCATGGGAGCAGAGAAGAGGAGAGCAGGGAAGGTGAGATAGTGACTGGAGGAGGGAGAGGAGCTCATGGGAGCAGAGAAGATGAAAGGAGAGCAGGGAAGGTGAGATAGTGACTGGAGGAATTAGAGGAGAGCATGGGAGCAGAGAAGAGGAGAGGAGAGCAGGGAAGGTGAGATAGTGCCTGGAGGAAGGGGGGAGCTCATGGGAGCAGAGAAGAGGAGAGCAAGCAAGGTGAGATAGTGACTAGAGGAGGGAGAGGAGCTCATGGGAGCAGAGAAGAGGAGAGGAGAGCAGGGAAGGTGAGATAGTGACTGGAGGAAGGAGAGGAGCTCATGGGAGCAGAGGAGAGGAGAGCAGGGAAGGTGAGATAGTGACTGGAGGAAGGAGAGGAGCTCATGGGAGGAGAGAAGAGGAGAGCAGGGAAGGTGAGATAGTGACTGGAGGAGGGAGAGGAGCTCATGGGAGCAAAGAAGAGGAGAGGAGAGCAGGGAAGGTGAGATAGTGACTGGAGGAAGGAGAGGAGCTCATGGGAGCAGAGGAGAGGAGAGCAGGGAAGGTGAGATAGTGACTGGAGGAAGGAGAGGAGCTCATGGGAGGAGAGAAGAGGAGAGCAGGGAAGGTGAGATATTGACTGGAGGAGGGAGAGGAGCTCATGGGAGCAGAGAAGATGAAAGGAGAGCAGGGAAGGTGAGATAGTGACTGGAGGAAGGAGAGGAGCTCATGGGAGCAGAGGAGAGGAGAGGAGAGCAGGGAAGGTGAGATAGTGACTGGAGGAATTAGAGGAGAGCATGGGAGCAGAGAAGAGGAGAGGAGAGCAGGGAAGGTGAGATAGTGACTGGAGGAAGGGGGGAGCTCATGGGAGCAGAGAAGAGGGGAGCAAGCAAGGTGAGATAGTCACTGGAGGAAGGGGAGGAGCGCATGGGAGGAGAGAAGAGGAGAGCAGGGAAGGTGAGATAGTGACTGGAGGAGGGAGAGGAGCTCATGGAAGCAGAGAAGAGGAGAGGAGAGCAGGGAAGGTGAGATAGTGACTGGAGGAAGGAGATGAGCTAATGGGAGCAGAGAAGAGGAGAGGAGAGCAGTGAAGGTGAGATAGTGACTGGAGGAAGGAGAGGAGCTCATGGGAGCAGAGAAGAGGAGAGGAGAGCAGGGAAGGTGAGATAGTGACTGGAGGAAGGAGAGGAGCTCATGGGAGCAGAGGAGAGGAGAGCAGGGAAGGTGAGATAGTGACTGGAGGAAGGAGAGGAGCTCATGGGAGCAGAGGAGAGGAGAGCAGGGAAGGTAAGATAGTGACTGGAGGAAGGAGAGGAGCTCAAGGGAGCAGAGAAGAGGAGAGCAGGGAAGGTGAGATAGTGACTGGAGGAGGGAGAGGAGCTCATGGGAGCAGAGAAGATGAAAGGAGAGCAGGGAAGGTGAGATAGTGACTGGAGGAATTAGAGGAGATCATGGGAGCAGAGAAGAGGAGAGGAGAGCAGGGAAGGTGAGATAGTGACTGGAGGAAGGGGGGAGCTCATGGGAGCAGAGAAGAGGAGAGCAAGCAAGGTGAGATAGTGACTGGAGGAGGGAGAGGAGCTCATGGGAGCAGAGAAGAGGAGAGGAGAGCAGGGAAGGTGAGATAGTGACTGGAGGAAGGAGAGGAGCTCATGGGAGCAGAGAAGAGGAGAGGAGAGCAGGGAAGGTGAGATAGTGACTGGAGGAAGGAGAGGAGCTCATGGGAGGAGAGAAGAGGAGAGCAGGGAAGGTGAGATAGTGACTGGAGGAGGGAGAGGAGCTCATGGGAGCAGAGAAGAGGAGAGGAGAGCAGGGAAGGTGAGATAGTGACTGGAGGAAGGAGAGGAGCTCATGGGAGCAGAGGAGAGGAGAGGAGAGCAGGGAAGGTGAGATAGTGACTGGAGGAAGGAGAGGAGCTCATGGGAGGAGAGAAGAGGAGAGCAGGGAAGGTGAGATATTGACTGGAGGAGGGAGAGGAGCTCATGGGAGCAGAGAAGAGGAGACGAGAGCAGGGAAGGTGAGATAGTGACTGGAGGAAGGAGAGGAGCTCATGGGAGCAGAGGAGAGCAGGGAAGGTGAGATAGTGACTGGAGGAAGGAGAGGAGCTCATGAGAGCAGAGGAGAGGAGAGCAGGGAAGGTGAGATAGTGACTGGAGGAAGGAGAGGAGCTCATGGGAGCAGAGAAGAGGAAAGGAGAGCAGGGAAGGTGAGATAGTGACTGGAGGAAGGAGATGAGCTCATGGGAGCAGTGAAGAGGAGAGGAGAGCAGGGAAGGTGAGATAGTGACTGGAGGAAGGAGAAGAGCTCATGGCAGCAGAGAAGAGGAGAGGATAGCAGGGAAGGTGAGATAGTGACTGGAGGAGGGAGAGGAGCTCATGGGAGCAGAGAAGAGGAGAGGAGAGCAGGAAAGGTGACATAGTGACTGGAGGAAGGAGAAGAGCTCATGGGAGCAGAGAAGAGGAGAGGAGAGGAGAGCAGGGAAGGTGAGATAGTGACTGGAGGAAGGAGAGGAGCTCATGGGAGCAGAGAAGAGGAGAGGAGAGCAGGGAAGGTGAGATAGTGACTGGAGGAAGGAGATGAGCTCATGGGCGCAGAGGAGAGGAGAGAAGAGCATTGAAGGTGAGATAGTGACTGGAGGAAGGAGAGGAGCTCATGGGAGCAGAGAAGAGGAGAGGAGAGCAGGGAAGGTGAGATAGTGACTGGAGGAAGGAGAGGAGCTCATGGGAGAAGAGAAGAGGAGAGCAGGGAAGGTGAGATAGTGACTGGAGGAAGGAGAGGAGCTCATGGGAGCAGAGAAGAGGAGAGCAGGGAAGGTGAGATAGTGACTGGAGGAAGGAGAGGAGCTCATGGGAGCAGAGAGAGAGAGGAGAGCAGGGAAGGTGAGATAGTGACTGGAGGAAGGAGAAGGAGCTCATGGGAGCAGAGAAGAGGAGAGGAGAGCAGGGAAGGTGAGATAGTGACTGGAGGAAGGGAGAGGAGCTCATGGGAGCAGAGAAGAGGAGAGCAGGGAAGGTGAGATAGTGACTGGAGGAGGGAGAGGAGCTCATGGGAGCAGAGAAGAGGAAAGCATGGAGGGAAGGTGAGATAGTGACTGGAGGAAGGAGATGAGCTCATGGGAGCAGTGAAGAGGAGAGGAGAGCAGGGAAGGTGAGATAGTGACTGGAGGAAGGAGAAGAGCTCATGGGAGCAGAGAAGAGGAGAGGAGAGCAGTGAAGGTGAGATAGTGACTGGAGGAAGGAGAAGAGCTCATGGGAGCAGAGAAGAGAGGAGAGCAAGGAAGGTGAGATAGTGACTGGAGGAAGGAGAGGAGCTCATGGGAGCAGAGAAGAGGAGAGGAGAGCAAGGAAGGTGAGATAGTGACTGGAGGAAGGAGAAGAGCTCATGGGAGCAGAGAAGAGGAGAGGAAAGCAGGGAAGGTGAGATAGTGACTGGAGGAAGGAGAGGAGCTCATGGGAGCAGAGAAGAGGAGAGGAAAGCAGGAAAGGTGAGATAGTGACTGGAGGAGGGAGAGGAGCTCATGGGAGCAGAGGAGAGGAGAGGAGAGCAGGGAAGGTGAGATAGTGACTGGAGGAGGGAGAGGAGCTCATGGCAGCAGAGAAGAGGAGAGGAGAGCAGGGAAGGTGAGATAGTGACTGGAGGAGGGAGAGGAGCTCATGGGAGCAGAGAAGAGGAGAGAAGAGCAGGGAAGGTGACATAGTGACTGGAGGAAGGAGAAGAGCTCATGGGAGCAGAGAAGAGGAGAGGAGAGGAGAGCAGGGAAGGTGAGATAGTGACTGGAGGAAGGAGATGAGCTCATGGGCGCTGAGGAGAGGAGAGAAGAGCAGGGAAGGTGAGATAGTGACTGGAGGAAGGAGATGAGCTCATGGGAGCAGAGAAGAGGAGAGGAGAGCAGTGAAGGTGAGATAGTGACTGGAGGAAAGAGATGAGCTCATGGGAGCAGAGAAGAGGAGAGGAGAGCAGTGAAGGTGAGATAGTGACTGGAGGGAGAGGAGCTCATGGGAGCAGAGGAGAGAAGATCAGGGAAGGTGAGATAGTGACTGGAGGAGGGAGAGGAGCTCATGGGAGCAGAGAAGAGGAGAGAAGAGCAGTGAAGGTGAGATAGTGACTGGAGGAAGGAGAGGAGCTCATGGGCGCAGAGGAGAGGAGAGAAGAGCAGGGAAGGTGAGATAGTGACTGGAGGAAGGAGAGGAGCTCATGGGAGCAGAGAAGAGGAGAGGAGACCAGGGAAGGTGAGATAGTGACTGGAGGAAGGAGAGGAGCTCATGGGAGCAGAGAAGAGGAGAGGAGAGGAGAGCAGGGAAGGTGAGATAGTGACTGGAGGAAGGAGAGGAGCTCATGGGAGCAGAGAAGAGGAGAGGAGAGCAGGGAAGGTGAGATAGTGACTGGAGGAAGGAGATGAGCTCATGGGCGCAGAGGAGAGGAGAGAAGAGCAGTGAAGGTGAGATAGTGACTGGAGGAGGGAGAGGAGCTCATGGGAGCAGAGAAGAGAGAGGAGAGCAGGGAAGGTGAGATAGTGACTGGAGGAAGGAGAGGAGCTCATGGGAGCAAGAAGAGGAGAGGAGAGAGAGCAGGGAAGGTGAGATAGTGACTGGAGGAAGGAGAGGAGCTCATGGGAGCAGAGGAGAGAGAGAGCAGGGGAAGGTGAGATAGTGACTGGAGGAAGGAGAGGAGCTCATGGGAGCAGAGGAGAGGAGAGGAGAGCAGGGAAGGTGAGATAGTGACTGGAGGAAGGAGAGGAGCTCATGGGAGCAGAGAAGAGGAGAGAGCAGGGAAGGTGAGATAGTGACTGGAGGAGGGAGAGGAGCTCATGGGAGCAGAGAGAGGAAGGAGAGCAGGGAAGGTGAGATAGTGACTGGAGGAAGGAGAGGAGCTCATGGGAGCAGAGAAGAGGAGAGGAGAGCAGGGAAGGTGAGATAGTGACTGGAGGAAGGAGAGGAGCTCATGGGAGCAGAGAAGTTGAGAGGAGAGCAGGGAAGGTGAGATAGTGACTGGAGGAGGGAGAGGAGCTCATGGGAGAGAGAAGAGGAGAGCAGGGAAGGTGAGATAGTGACTGGAGGAAGGAGAGGAGCTCATGGGAGCAGAGAAGAGGGGAGGAGAGGAGAGCAGGGAAGGTGAGATAGTGACTGGAGGAAGGAGAGGAGCTCATGGGAGCAGAGGAGAGGAGAGGAGAGCAGGGAAGGTGAGATAGTGACTGGAGGAAGGAGAGGAGCTCATGGGAGCAGAGAAGAGGAGAGGAGAGCAGGGAAGGTGAGATAGTGACTGGAGGAAGGAGAGGAGCTCATGGGAGCAGAGAAGAGGAGAGCAGGAAGGTGAGATAGTGACTGGAGGAGGGAGAGGAGCTCATGGGAGCAGAGAAGAGGAAAGGAGAGCAGGAAGGTGAGATAGTGACTGGAGGAAGGAGATGAGCTCATGGGAGCAGTGAAGAGGAGAGGAGAGCAGGGAAGGTGAGATAGTGACTGGAGGAAGGAGAAGAGCTCATGGGAGCAGAGAAGAGGAGAGGAGAGCAGGGAAGGTGAGATAGTGACTGGAGGAAGGAGAAGAGCTCATGGGAGCAGAGAAGAGGAGAGGAGAGCAGGGAAGGTGAGATAGTGACTGGAGGAAGGAGAAGAGCTCATGGGAGCAGAGAAGAGGAGAGCAAGGAAGGTGAGATAGTGACTGGGGGAAGGAGAGGAGCTCATGGGAGCAGAGAAGAGGAGAGGAAAGCAAGGAAGGTGAGAGTGACTGGAGGAAGGAGAAGAGCTCATGGGAGCAGAGAAGAGGAGAGGAAAGCAGGGAAGGTGAGATAGTGACTGGAGGAAGGAGAGGAGCTCATGGGAGCAGAGAAGAGGAGAGGAAAGCAGGGAAGGTGAGATAGTGACTGGAGGAGGGAGAGGAGCTCATGGGAGCAGAGGAGAGGAGAGGAGAGCAGGGAAGGTGAGATAGTGACTGGAGGAGGGAGAGGAGCTCATGGGAGCAGAGAAGAGGAGAGCAGGGAAGGTGAGATAGTGACTGGAGGAGGGAGAGGAGCTCATGGGAGCAGAGAAGAGGAGAGAAGAGCAGGGAAGTTGACATAGTGACTGGAGGAAGGAGAAGAGCTCATGGGAGCAGAGAAGAGGAGAGGAGAGGAGAGCAGGGAAGGTGAGATAGTGACTGGAGAAAGGAGATGAGCTCATGGGCGCTGAGGAGAGGAGAGAAGAGCAGGGAAGGTGAGATAGTGACTGGAGGAAGGAGATGAGCTCATGGGAGCAGAGAAGAGGAGAGGAGAGCAGTGAAGGTGAGATAGTGACTGGAGGAAAGAGATGAGCTCATGGGAGCAGAGAAGAGGAGAGGAGAGCAGTGAAGGTGAGATAGTGACTGGAGGGAGAGGAGCTCATGGGCGCAGAGGAGAGAAGAGCAGGGAAGGTGAGATAGTGACTGGAGGAAGGAGATGAGCTCATGGGCGCAGAGGAGAGGAGAGAAGAGCAGGGAAGGTGATATAGTGACTGGAGGAAGTAGAGGAGCTCATGGGAGCAGAGAAGAGGAGAGAAGAGCAGTGAAGGTGAGATAGTGACTGGAGGAAGGAGATGAGCTCATGGGCGCAGAGGAGAGGAGAGAAGAGCAGGGAAGGTGAGATAGTGACTGGAGGAAGGAGAGGAGCTCATGGGAGAAGAGAAGAGGAGAGAAGAGCAGTGAAGGTGAGATAGTGACTGGAGGAAGGAGAGGAGCTCATGGGAGCAGAGAAGAGGAGAGCAGGGAATGTGAGATAGTGACTGGAGGAGGGAGAGGAGCTTATGGGAGCAGAGAAGAGGAGAGCAAGGAAGGTGAGATAGTGACTGGAGGAGGGAGAGGAGCTCATGGGAGCAGAGAAGAGGAGAGCAGGGAAGGTGAGATAGTAACTGGAGGAGGGAGAGGAGCTCATGGGAGCAGAGAAGAGGAGAGGAGAGCAGGGAAGGTGAGATAGTGACTGGAGGAAGGAGAGGAGCTCATGGGAGCAGAGAAGAGGAGAGGAGAGCAGTGAAGGTGAGATAGTGACTGGAGGAAGGAGAGGAGCTCATGGGAGCAGAGGAGAGGAGAGCAGTGAAGGTGAGATAGTGACTGGAGGAAGGAGAGGAGCTCATGGGAGCAGAGAAGAGGAGAGGAGAGCAGTGAAGGTGAGATAGTTACTGGAGGAAGGAGAGGAGCTCATGGGAGCAGAGAAGAGGAGAGCAGGGAATGTGAGATAGTGACTGGAGGAGGGAGAGGAGCTTATGGGAGCAGAGAAGAGGAGAGCAGGGAAGGTGAGATAGTGACTGGAGGAGGGAGAGGAGCTCATGGGAGCAGAGAAGAGGAGAGCAGGGAAGGTGAGATAGTAACTGGAGGAGGGAGAGGAGCTCATGGGAGAAGAGGAGAGGAGAGGAGAGCAGGGAAGGTGAGATAGTGACTGGAGGAAGGAGAGGAGCTCATGGGAGCAGAGAAGAGGAGAGGAGAGCAGTGAAGGTGAGATAGTGACTGGAGGAAGGAGAGGAGCTCATGGGAGCAGAGAAGAGGAGAGGAGAGCAGTGAAGGTGAGATAGTGACTGGAGGAAGGAGAAGAGCTCATGGGAGCAGAGAAGAGGAGAGGAGAGCAGTGAAGGTGAGATAGTTTTATTATTGGAGACATGATGTGTAGAGACAGTATAAGAGAGTCTGAGAAAGAGGCAGGAGGTTGTAATAAGGAAAGTGGTGTGAGGAAACATAATGGCACTGTGTAAGTAAGTATTCTTGAAGGGGGTGGTTAGAGGTGATAATCAGATGTCACTGATTGAACATGTGCAGGTAATTAGTATGCCTCATTATATTACGTGTAAACAAGAGTGGGTACAGGGGCAGGGTGGGAGGGGACTGCTTTCAGGTGGACTTCTATGGGAGATGTCTCTCTGCAGTATGCTTTTAAAAGTGTCTATAAGACAGAACAAGGAGATATTTCAGGGGGTGGGTACATTGGAGCAGTAAAGTGGATCAGTGAACACAGAGCATTTCTGGTTTACAGATAAGCAACAGTAAATTATGACAATAGTAGAACAATCTGACAGTAAAAAGTCTATCTCAGCATTTATCATAACACAGATATTAATTATAATAAATAGTCCTTTGTAAATGTAGATATGGATCTGGTGAGCATCATTGATATACAATGTAAATGTATCATTCAATACAAAATATTAATCCAGGGAGTAATCCGATCTCCAGTTAATGGGGTCAGGAAGGAATTATTTTTTTCCCCCTTTGATACAATTGGCTAGCTTTCAATTAGGGTTTTTACTGTTTGCCTTCCTCTGGATTTAATATATATATTTACTTTACCAGTTGTTAATCTACAAGTTGCATGGTACAAAACATTATGTCAAGTTTACAATACTCATTAATACAATGTTCAACTGTTCTTACATTTAAATGTTACTACTCTTACAAAAAAAAGGTTAACAGTTCGTCACCAAAAGGTTGCATGTCAAAACAATAAACATGTTTCATATAATAATTGTACTTCTTTCGAGATAAGAAAAAGGTTACAAGTCTCAACTACGCATATTACCGGCAAAACAGAATTACAAACATACACATTTAATTGGCGCCATTTTTTGAAGGGCAGGTTGCTAGTAATATTAATTATAATAATAATAATAATGATAATGACAAGAATGGAATTCTAAGTGATTTTCTACTGTTTTAAACACATCTCAGGGCTGGATCATGTAAACTTCTCTTCGTGTTCTGAAGTTGGTTGTTCAAGATGTGGGATAAATGATTCCTGAGAAAGGAGGATTATGGGGGATAGAGACAGAGGGATATAATATACTGTAACTATATATATATACACACAGTGTCTCACAAAAGTGAGTACACCCCTCACATGTACATATGTTATTATATCTTTACATGAGACAACACTGAGGACATGCCCCTCTGCTTCAATGTGAAGTAGTAAGTGTACGGCCGGTATAACAGGGTGCTGTCTCCTGTAAATAATCTTTGGGAAATAGACGTATGAGTGAAGCCAGCGTTGAAGGGGTGGGGGGGTGGGGTCAGCCTGTCAGTATGCAGACCATACACCGCAGGCTGCATCAAATTGGTCTGCACCGCTGTCGTCTCAGAAGGAAGCCTCTTCTAAAGATGACGCACAAGGAAGCCAGCAAACAGGCTGCTGAAGACAAGCAGACTAAGGACATGGATTACTGGAACCATGTCCTGTGGTCCAATGAGACCAATATAACCTTATTTGGTTCAGATGGTGTCAAGCGTGTGTGGCGGCAACCAGGTGAGGAGGTGGGGTGTACTGACTTTTGTTGCCAATGTTAGACAGTAATGGCTGTGTGTTGAGTTATTTTGATGGGACAGCACATTTACACTGTTATACAGGCCGTACACTTACTACTTCACATTGTAGCAGAGCGGCGTGTCTTCAGAGTTGTCACATGGAAAGATATAATGAAATATTCTAAAAAATGTGAAGGGTGTACTGACTTTTGTGAGATACTGTATATATATAGCATAATATACTGCAATATTCATTATTAATCTGTTGGACAAACGCCTTATTTATATTAACAAACTTTCAATAGATCTGACCTCTCTTTATCAAGTCTGAAGCAATACTAACATGGACTTCACTTACCCTCCTCCTTACTTGTGCATGGCAGTTCCTGTCCAGGATCCTATTGCTCAGAGGTTGGGTATCCTTCCCCTGCCGGAGCTTCACACTGCAGGGTCACATGACATCATTAGGAATTCCCCTCCCCTGCTGTATGAAGTTCCGGCAGCGGTAGGATACCCAACCACTGAGCAATAGAATCCGGTATAGGGGCTGACAGAGGCCGGGGAAGTCTGGGTAGCTCCGCTCAGTCACCCCCTCCCGGGCTGTGCATCAGATGCCATGCTGCCATTGTAGCAGGCCAGACAGGGACAGCCCGCGGCCCGGATGTGGCGCAAGGGCCGTGATACACCCAGGTCTGTATTAGGTGGTTTCTTAGTTTTTCACTTGTGCGTCTGCAGTTATTTTCAGCATATTTGAGTTATGTGTAGATCTTAGTGGATTTTTGATTATAAGTACATTCGGTATAAGGTTCCTTTTCTTGCATTGTGACAAAAAATAAATGTCACTTTTAAGTTGTGTTATTTTTGTTGTTATGCTAAATAGTAGCTTCTTGATTTGGCAAAATGAGGTAATTTGGTAAAATATATACTCAAAAAATGACGGTCAATAAAAGAAAGTGTTGAAATGCTGTTTGCCTCACAATGTGAGTGTACTGTGTGCCTCAACTATATAGACCCCTCTAACACACTAATAACATGTAATAACACTATAAGTGCCATGAGGGTCATCCAGGACCCTCATGACCCAAAGTGTAAGCACTACACAATTTTAACCTGGTCACTTATGGGGGTCTATCCAGACCCTGATAAGCCTTTATTTAACCCCATCAGTCCCATAAGGGACCATTACGGGCCTGTTACAACCCAACATTAACCACATAAGTGCCAGGACGATCCTCAAGGACCATCATGACACTAAGTATAAACACTACACTGCACTATACCCCACCAATAAAACATTAAATATCAACTAAACACCATCTACACTAACCTATTAACACCTACACTACCTACCTACCCCCTAATAATGCCCCCACCACTCTAATTACAGAAAATAAAAAACCTAAGTAACAAAAAATAAAAAAAGGAAAATTACTGAAAATAAAAAAATACATTACAACCCCCCCCTCTACAGAAAAAAAAAATACACACCTGAAAAGGAAATATAATACATACAATACAATGCATACAATACAATACAATTAAATACATACAATTAAATACAATACGATACAATACAATACGATACAATACAATTAAATACAATACAATACACCCCTATCTAATATACACCCCCCTGTAATATACATCCCCCTATCTAATATACATCCCCCTATCTAATATACAATAAATACTATCTATGTACTATACATCCCCCAATCTATCTAATATACAGTACATGTTATCTCTATATAGCAACCCTAATTCTAAGCTAAAATAAAATAATTAAGACCACTTACCTTTGAGATGTTTCTTCAGATCAGCAACCTAGCGTAAAAAAGATTTAAAAAAATACTACAACACGTTTACATAAAATAAATAAACATTCTAAATATTTTACTCACCTTTCCAGCATGTCCCATCCATCTTCTTTTCCTTCTTCTACGGCACGGCCCCTGTAAAAAAATACATAACATTAGCACACATACATAAACCTAAAACAAAGTAAAATCAACACAATCTGCATTGTACTTACCTCCCCGCGATGTCTCCGGCCTTCTCGTCTTCTGCCTCGTATGGGCCCCGGAAACATCCCCGCTCTTTAAAAAGATGTCCCCGACACTAATGAGCTTCCTACGGAGTGTTCCAGAATAAAATTGGCAATGGCGGCTTCTGATTGGCTGAAAACTCTGTCTATCAAATTCAGCCAAAGAGAAGACGCCAATTGTGAACCAATCAGAAAGGGATAAACCCCAAAATCCCACGCTGATTGGATAACGCACCTCTCAATCTTTATTTGAACCAATCCGAAGACTTTATTGCCATCAGCGAATCACAATGGAAAACACCCCCAAGCGGTGATTAGCTGAAGACATCCGCGCCTTCCCATTGGCTGTAATACTGATTGACATTGACAACAGCCAATGAGAAGGCGCAAATGCCTTCAGCCAATCAGTACGTGGGTGTGTATTCCATTGGGATCGGCTATTGTCAGTGCAACCAATCAGAATGCGCAGATGCCTCCAGCCAATCACCCTGTGGGGGTGTATTCCATTGTGATTGGCTGAAGGAATCTGCGCCTTGTGATTGGTTTAAATAAAGATTGACAGGTGCATTACCCAATCAGAGTGTGATTTTAGGGTGTATCCCTTTCTGATTGGCTCACACATTGGCGCCTCCTGATTGGGTGAATTTGATAGACAGCGTTTTCAACCAATCAGAAGGACACCATTGCCTATTTTCTTCCGGAAAAGTCTCCAGGAGGCTCATTAGCGTCGGGGATGTCCGTGAGTGCGGATGTCTGTTATCTTTTTTTTTTTTTTAGAGCGTGGTTCCAGGGCGGGGCAACAGAGGAGGAGGCCGGAGACATCACGGGGAGGTAAGTACAATGTAGATTATGTTTATTTTATTTTGTTTTTATGCTTATGTATGTGTACTAATGTTATGTTTTTTTTAACAGGGGCCGCAACGTAGAAGAAGGACGGGACATGCTGGAAAGGTGAGTAGAATATTTAGAATGTTTAGAATATTTAGAATATTTATTTATTTACTGTAAATGTGTTGCACTAATTTTTTTTTTTCTGGTGGTTGATCTGAATGGACATTTGTAAAGGTAAGTGGTCTTAATTAGTGACAGGGTTAATGAAGGGCTTCTGGGGGTCTGTATTGACCCCCATGAGTGAGGGGTTTAATTAAGTGCTTATGTGGGTCTGTATTGACCCCATGAGTGACAGGTTTAATGAAGGGCTTATGGGGGTCTATATTGACCTCCATGAGTGAGGGGGTTAATGAAGGGCTTATGGGGGTCTCTATTGACCCCCATGAGTGAGGGGGTTAATGAAGTGCATATTGGGGTCTGTATTGACACCCATGAGTGAGGGGGTTAATGAAGTGCATATGGGGGTCTATATTGACCCCCATGAGTGACAGGGTTAATGAAGGGCTTATGGGGGTCTCTATTGACCCCCATGAGTGAGGGGGTTAATGAAGTGCATATGGGGGTCTGTATTGACACCCATGAGTGAGGGGGTTAATGAAGTGCATATGGGGTCTATATTGACCCCCATGAGTGACAGGGTTTATGAAGGGCTTATGGGGGTCTATATTGACCCCCATGAATGACAGGGTTAATTAGGGGTTTATGGGGGTCTGTATTGACCCCCATGAGTGATAGGGTTAATGAAGGGCTTATGGGGGTCTATATTGACCCAAATAAGTGAGGGGGTTAATGAAGTGCTTATGGGGGTCTATATTGACCCCCATGAGAGAGGGGGTTAATGAAGTGCATATGGGGGTCTGTATTGATCCCCATGAGTGACACAGTTAATGAAGGGCTTATGGGGGTCTGTATTGACCCCCATGAGTGAGGGGTTTAATTAAGTGCTTATGTGGGTCTGCATTGACCCCATGAGTGACAGGGTTAATGAAGGGCTTATGGGGGTCTATATTGACCCCCATGAGTGAGGGGGTTAATGAAGTGCTTATGGAGGCCTGTATTGACCCCCATGAGTGACAGGGTTAATGAAGGGCTTATGGGCGTCTGTATTGACACCCATGAGTGAGGGGGTTAATGAAGTGCATATGGGGGTATGTATTAACCCCCATGAGTGACAGGGTTAATGAAGGGCTTATGGGGGTCTATTTTGACCCCCATGAATGACAGGGTTAATTAGGGGTTTATGGGGGTCTGTATTGACCCCCTCGAGTGACAGGGTTAATGAAGGGCTTATGAGGGTCTTTATTGACCCCCATGAGTGAGGGGGTTAATGAAGTGCATATGGGGGTCTGTATTGACACCCATGAGTGAGGGGGTTAATGAAGTGCATATGGGGGTCTATATTGACCCCCATGAGTGACAGGGTTAATGAAGGGCTTATGGGGATGTATATTAACCAAAATAATTGAGGGGGTTAATGAAGTGCTTATGGGGGCCTGGTATTGACCCCCATGAGTGACAGGGTTATTGAAGGGCTTATGGGGGTCTGTACTGACCCACATGAGTGACAGGGTTAATGAAGGGCATATTGAGGTCTGTACTGACCCCCATGAGTGACAGGGTTAATGAAGGGCATATTCGGGTCTATATTGACCCCCATGAGTGAGGGGTTTAATGAAGTGCATATGGGGGTCTGTATTGACCCCCGTGAGTGACACAGTTAATGAAGGGCTTATGGGGGCCTGTATTGACACCCATGAGTGACAGGGTTAATGAAGGGCTTATGGGGGTCTGTATTGACCCCCATGAGTGACAGGGTTAATGAAGGGCTTATGGCGGTCTATATTGACCCCTTGAGTGATAGGGTTAATTAGGGGTTTATGGGGGTCTGTATTGACCCCCATGAGTGAGGGGGTTAATTAAGTGCTTATGGGGGCCTGTATTGACCCCCATAAGTGACAGGGTTAATGAAGGACTTATGGGGGTCTATATTGACCCCCATGAGTGACAGGGTTAATTAATGGTTGATGGGGCTCTGTGTAGGGCCCCATGCGTGATAGTGTATATATTTTTTTTTATAGGTCGCGCGTGTGTGTGTTTTTAATAGCCAACTTTGGAGCCTCCACCTTCCGCAAATGCGGCCCCTCGCTTTGCGAGGGTCCGCATTTGCGGACCAAACTGCGAGGGATGCAGTTTGGTCCGCAAAGCGTGACAACGTTTCATAGTTTGACAACTATTATATGTGATATATATATATATATATATTTATTTATATATATTAATAATGAGTATTGCATTATATTGTGATACCTTTTGAATTGGTCAAACAAGCTTTCGAAAGGTCTGACCTCTCTTTATCAAGTCTGAAGCAATACTAACATGAGATGGGACCCTCAGTTTAAATAAAAACAGTGATGCAGATTGAGTGGAGACAGAATCTGACATCAGATAAATACATATTGGGGAATCAACACAACATAGTATAGGAAACATATATATAGGTTTTGCTTTGCGAACAAAGATTTACATCCATGGGCTCTTAAGTGGCTGAGGAGGCCAATGTGGGACAGGCAGGCTCGACCACAGTGGTTGCATGGGAAGGTTTGTTCTTGGTTGGGTGCTGTAGTGACACAATTTTTTCAACGTTTCCTCTTGTCCTCAAGATCAGCCCTGAATGTGGTCTCGAAAGAGGAGACAGCCTGGTGAATGGAACTTCTCCATGCCTTTTCAGCTAAGGCAGATAATCGATGATGGTCAATATGGCAGGCATCAAAGGACTGTTTCATTGAGTCCTTGTACCTCTTCTTTGACCCTCCTCTGTCATGATTGCCAGTGGTGAGCTCACCATATAACACAATCTTTGGAAGTCGATCATCCTCCATCCTAGAGATGTGTCCTGACCAGCGTAACTGCTTCATCAAGAGTATGGCCTCAATGCCGGTGATTCCTGCCTGTTCTAGGACTTAAGTGTTGGGGATGTGGTCATTCCAGTGAATGTTGAGGATGGTGTGGAGGCAGTGTTAATGAAAGCACTCAAGACTTGGAACCATACAGAAGGGTGGTCAGGACAACAGATCCATACATGTTGATCTTTGTGCACTTGTTCAGATGCTTGTTTTTCCAAACTCTTTTATATAACTTGCCGAATGCACCATTTGCCTTTGCCAGTCTGTTGTCAATTTCCTTGTCAATCTTTGCGTCTGAGGAGATGATATAACCCGGGTAGGTAAACTGTTAAACTTTTTTCTGCTTATACTCGCCAATAGTGATGCAAGGATGACAGTAATCTTCCTGAGGTGTGGGCTGGTCGAGAATTTTTGTCTTCTTCAAACTGACTTCTAGATTGCAGTGCTCGGCAGCCTCAGCAAAGCAAGATGTCATTTGCTGCAAAGCTGTAGCCGTATCGGAAACTACGGCAGCATCTTCGGTGAAGAGTAACTCTCGAATTAGTTGTTTCACTGTCTTGGTATGGCCGTTTAGTCACCTCAGGTTGAACAGACTGCTATCTGTGGGGATTTGGATGTCGAGTCCATCCTCAATATCAAGGTCTGATGTGGCCCTTTGCAGCATCATACTGAAGAATAGCGTGAATAGAGTGGGTGCAAGGACAAAGCCCTGCTTCACACCGTTGCTTATTGGGAAGGGCTCAGATAGGTCATTGTTGTGCCTAACTTGGCCACGCTGGTCTTCGTGTAGCTGCATGAACATATTGAAGAACTTGGGAGGACATCCTATACATTCCAGGATTTGCCATAAACCCTTCCTACTCACAGTGTCTAATGCTTTGGTAAGGTCGACAAATGTCACATAAAGTCTTTTGTTCTGTTCTCTACATTTCTCTTGGAGCTGCCTGAGAACAAAAACCATATCAGTGGTGCTCCTGTTGGAGGAGTTCTTCTGCGATAGTGGGCGTCAGTCTGTTAAGGAGTACTCTTGCAAGGATTTTTACTGCAACAGAGAGCAGTCTTACTTTTTTTCAATTCTTCTTGTACAGGGTGATGATGATTGTGTCACAAAGGTCCTGTGGCAATTTGTCTTGGTGCCAGCAGAAAACAAAAAGGTCATGGAGTTTAGCATGAAGTGCTGGGCCCCCATGTTTCCAGATCTCAGCTGGGATCCTATCAACTCCTGCAGCCTTACCATTTTTTAGGTGCTCAATGGCTTTTACAGTCTCTTCTAGAGTAGGGATTTCTGCATTCATTGTTTGTTGTGGAATGCGATGGAGCGCTGAGACTGAAACTATGCAGTTGGCACAGAATAGATTCTGAAAGTGGTCAGACCATTGGTTCAGAATCAACACCTTGTCTGTAAGGAGTGTTTAACCGTCTGCACTGTGCAATGGGCTTTGAACCAGGCGTGAAGGGCCATACACAGCCTTCCAGGCTTCATAAAACCCTCCGTAGTCACCGACATCTGAGTTCTTTCAGAGAGGTTGGTCCACCCCTAGTTCACAATTTCTCGAAACTTTCGGTAGAAGGTGCTGCTCACAAGACGGAAAGCTGCTTTCATGTTAGAGCAAGACAGCTGAGCAAGATGCGCTTGATGGGCAGATCTCTTTTCCAACAGTAATTCATGGATACCCGGACTGTTTTCATCAAGCCAGTCTTTGTTTTTCTTTGTGGAGAAACCTAGGACCTCTTCAGAGGTCTGCAGGATGCTGGTTTTGAGATGTCCCCATAGAGCATCTGAGGAGGGATCCGCGAAGCATCTACGATCTTCTATTCTTGACTGGAGATTCGCCTGGAAGGTGGCCTTCACTTCAGCTGACTGAAGGTTACCGATAGTCTGTCTTTCTGCTGGAAAATAGTATTGGTGATGGTGAGTTTCTGTGCAAAACCATTTTATTGTAGTTTCCAAAACCATGATTGCCAAAAAGTACACCTTTTCAAGCATGGATGATGACCTTGTACAAGATTGGGCAGGTCGGTGTAAAACCTATCCTTTTCTGCAGGATCCACTAGACGAGTTGGGGCATAGACACGGAAAATTGTATCATGCTGTTTGTTTTGAAGTGGGAGGCGCATAAAAATGATGTGGTCAGAGTGACCCTTTTGCAGTTTATCAAGTTTGGAAGTAATATGGTCCCTGACCATAGAGCCCACACCAGAGAGACGTTTCTGGTTTCCCTGACCAGTAGAGGGTATAGCCTGCCCCATGTTCCTGAAGGTTTCCTTCCTCTGGAATGTGGACTTCACTGAGGGCAGCAATGTCAATAGTCAGCCTTGATAGTTCATGGACTACTAGAGCAGTGCATTGTTTTAGGCGAACACTGTCAAGCATTGTTCTGATGTTCCAACATGCGAGTATCAGTCCAAGTACATCTTGTGAGGCAGGTGTGAGCCTTTTCTTTTTTACTGAGTTTTGACCGCATTTGGAGATGCCGGTTTACTGCAGCTAGCCAACTGGGTTAAGTAGAGATGAGCTTTCTTTTGGCCACCTTTCACCTTTTCTGGGGCCCTCTTCATGTGGAGCAAGCAGTGCTGTCCCTAGAGAAGGCTGCTTGGTAGCTCAGGGAGCTGGCGAAAGATGCTGTCATCTCCTGGGTCAGCATCAGGCGACCAATATACCTGAAACGTCTGCATGCAGGGCTGAGACTGCAGCTTCCAGTGACATCTTCCACCTTTTGCCCCTTTCCCATCGCTGCAGGGCTTGGAAATGTTGATTGTTCTAGATGTAGATGTGCCCCCTTGGGCTTGCGCAATGGAGTTTTTAGGTGAGATGCAGCGTGGGCAGTACTGGTCCTACTCTTTACATTAAGGGTTCATCTGTCATGGCCTAGCAAGCTTGCACGATGACAAGGTCCTTGAGTCGTAGGTGTTATATTGAAGTGTCCTTCTACTAGATGGATGGCCTTACAGGGCCAGCGAGCTGCATCTGCCTGGGTTTTAAATCAGAGTTTTCCTCCTCCTCGGCTGGCTACCAACCAAGGCTAACGAGTCCAGCCTACCCATCTAGTTATACCACCAGGCAATGGGTCACGCCATAACGTAGCAAGTTCTGTGAAAATTGGGGGCATCAACAAGAATGTGTTGCTACGGATACAGTAATGTAGGAGAGGCCATATGCAATGACCTCCTGATTGGCAAGCCAGCCAGTGGTCACGCGGCAATCACTACACCGGAAAAGGAGAGGCGATGTATTGCGCATACACTTTCCCTGGACGAGTGAGCCCAGGTCACCCATCCCCCCAGGATACATATATTCACATACTATATACAAATATACATTTATATATACATGATAAAAATAGAGCACTGTAGTCCACAGTGATATCCATTCCTGTTGGACAAACATCTCACTATGAGTGCTAAGCCTGTTATGGTATACTAAGAAAAATTCAAATGAAATTGTGATAATGTGCTAGAAAAGTCCATATTAACTCCTGTATTTTTAATGTTGAAGAATGTGATCATCATTATTTCAAATGCTTTTCTCTCTTGGATGTTTGCACATTTTCCTCTGAGTATATTGATTTATACGTTTTGGGTGGAGTGATTATTCTGGCTAAAATGGTGTCCCTGCAATAACTGTCTTCATTATGCTTTCTTATTGAAAGTCTGTGTAAATTCATCCTTAAGTGCATTTTTTTTTCTGGTTTCTCCAATGTAACAGCCTGTGTCACATAAAGTACATTGCATTATATAAACTCCATTGGAGGATGTGCATGTATACAATCCTTTGATGTTATATGCCATGTTGTTATGTGTGGCTGTGTCATCATTACAAATGTGATGACATAACTTACAGACACTTTTGTTACATATTTCATATTAAGTTGCTCCTTGGCCAATCTTCTGCGGCCAAGTTTTTGTTTCAGGTTTGGTGGTTGTTTAAATGCAAGGATGGTGGCAGGGGGCCTAGAAACTAGAAAACAAAATGTTTGTTTACAAATGACTAAAGGAACAAAATATCTAAATTATAAGTAAATGCACCACTGACTTTACATTAAATGTGGGATAACTGGGCAGATTTATCTTCATACCAAAAAGTGTAGCTTTTGATAATATAAAGTAAAACTTACTTATAATGAAACTTGTTATTATTTGTTTATTACGCAATGTATCAGCACATTATATATGACCAAAGATATTACATTTGGTCACCACTCAACAGATATTAGCGAGAGGACCTCCATAATGATAACACCCAATATATTCTGATGGCGCTATGGTAGCCATTTCTACTGACAATTAGACATATAGGCCCTCATTCAATTGCAATTTGGCCAATTGAATAGGGGTCAAAATAAGCACATAGCATATTTTTTTTAAAGAAGTTTTTAGTTAGTGAAATCTTTGCTTTTGGATAGATGTTTACTAACTAAAAACTTATTTTAAAAAAAAATGTTGTGTGCTTATTTTGACCCCTATTCAATTGGCCAAATTGCAATTGAATGAGGGCCATAGTGATTACAGTAGTAAGACATAAAATGTAGTAAATTTGCCAATCTTAAATGTTATGTTTCTATGTTTCTAAAACCAATGGCACAATTGTCATAGAAATGACGCAAACGCAAATGATGATAATCACCATCCCGCAACTTTCTGACATTACAGTACTCTGCTGATCGGACCTTATTTATTATATTAAATGATAAAGTTCTTATGTATCTAAAATATATTTTCAAGTGCTAAATATTAGAAAATTATGTATAATATAATTGCTTGTACAGATTTATAATATTTACACATTCAGTGCCACCTGTCTGATAATGACATTAATCTTAATATATTTATTAAATATGTGAGCAAGAACATTACAAATAGAGCCAGTTAAAGACAGAAACAATTTATTGGCGTTGTGAAACATGTTGGCGCATTATAAATATAAGATAATAATGGTGGTGGATAATAATTCATTTAGGTTCTTTCCTCCTTCTAGTCAAATCTTTTTAGACATTTCTCCAGAGCAATGAGATTATCTATTTTCTTAATAAGGATTTAAACAAAAATAACTTACCTTGTAAATTACACTATCATTAAACTGATTACAAAGAACTTGCATTTTCAAAATCGCTTCAATGTGTAATTCTGTAAAATAAAATAAAAATAATTAATATAATAATATAATAATAATAATAAAATAATAAAAATAAATAAAATAACTATATGACCAAATTTTCTGAAAACACCTACATTATTGGAAAAAAATATCAAAATATTGTCTAACAATTTCTGAACTTCTATAAACTTGATACTATTACTTAAATATAACTACAAAGTATTACTCATGTATACATAAATATATTTGTGTGTTTATATATTGTGGCAAGTATGCCTTTGCAAAACTCCAATTTATTATTATTATTATCTTTATTTATATCGCGCCAACATATTCCGTAGCGCTGTACAGGGGTTGAGTACATAGCAGAAAACAAATTAAACACCTTGTAAAGAATGGAAGGCCCTGTTTTTGAGCATAAAATCAAATGTACATAGAGCTTGTTTCCAAGGCCTGACACAAGATTAAAAACTCGCAAACTTGCAATCTAAGGGTTTAGGTGTGATACAAGAGGGTGACAAATACAATTGAAAGCAATTGGTTCAGTAAAGTGGAGGGGTCTGTGTGTTGTACTGTAGATTGTGGGTGTGAGTGTTATTAAGCTGTGGAGTGTTCAGTTGTACATGTTAAGGCTGAAGGTGATAAGATTTTTTAAACAGGTGTGTTTTTAATAATTTCTTAAAGGTTTTGAGGCAGGAAGATAATCTAATGGAGCGGGGCAAGGAGTTCCAAATGGATGGGGAAGCACGAGAAAAGTCTTGAAGACAGGAGTGAGAGGAGGTGATGAGAGAGGAGGAAAGAAGAAGGTCGTTAGCAGAACGAAGGGGCCGGATTGGGAGAGTATTTTGAAACAAGAGCAGAGATATAAGGGGGTGCACTGTTGTTGAGGGCTTTATGTGTTAGGGTCATGATTTTAAATTTGATTCGGGAAGCTATGGGAAGCCAGTGGAGTGATTGACAGAGAGGGGCTGCAGACACTGATCGTTTGGTATTGAAGATGAGTCTAGCAGAGGTGTTCATTATGGATTGGAGGGGAGACAGACGAGAGATGGGGAGGCCAGGAAGAAGGGAATTGCAGTAGTCGAGTCGAGAGATGATGAGAGAGTGAATTAGAATTTTAGCTGTGTCTTCTGTAAGATAATGACGAATTTTGGAGATGTTTTTTAGGTGAAACTGACATGATTTTGTTATTGCTTGGATGTGAGGAATAAAAGAGAGGGCGGGATCCAGTAGAACCCCAAGACAACGGGCCTGGGAGGTAGGGGCGATGATGGTGTTGTCAACAGTGAGAGATATTTGAGGTGTGGAAGCTGTAGTAGAGGGTGGAAAGATTAGAAGTTCAGTTTTAGACATGTTGAGTTTGAGTTGACGGGTGGACATCCAGGAGGATATGCTAGAGAGGCAGTTGGAAACTTGAGCTAAAAGAGAGGGGGATAGATCAGGTGCAGAGAGGTAGATTTGAGTATCATCTGCATAGAGATGATACTGAAATCCAAAGGATTTTATAAGGGTGCCAAGGGAGGAGGTGTAGATGGAGAAGAGGAGGGGGCCCAGGACAGAACCTTGGGGAACGCCAACAGACAGAGGGAGAGGTGAAGAAGAGGTGCCAGAGAAGGAGACACTAAATGTACGATCTTTAAGATAGGATGTGTACCATGAAAGAGCTGTGTCCTGGATGCCAAAAGAGCGGAGAGTTTGGATTAGAAGAGGGTGGTCAACTGTATCGAAGGCAGCAGAGAGATCCAGGAGAATTAGAATAGAGTAGTGACCCTTTGATTTGGCGGTTAGCAAGTCATTAGTGACTTTTGTAAGGGCTGTTTCTGTAGAGTGTTGGGACCGGAAGCCAGATTGGAAGGGGTCAAGTAGGGAGTTGGAGGAAATAAATTGAGTGAGGCGATTGTAAACAAGCCGCTCAAGGAGTTTAGACGCAAGGGGAAGTAGTGAGATAGGGCGATAGTTGGAGGCAGAAGCTGGGTCAGAAGAGGGCTTCTTGAGAATGGGTGTAACTGTGGCATGTTTTAAGGAGGATGGAAACTTGCCAGTGTTTAGGGAGAGGTTGAATAGATGTGTGAGAGCTGGGATAAGTGTGGTGGATAGGGGAGGGATTAGCTGTGATGGAATAGGATCATGAAGACATGTGGTAAGGTGAGAGGTTGATAGTAAAGTAGATACTTCATCCTCGGTTACAGGGTCAAAGGAGTCCATAGTGGAGGTGGGATTGGGGAAGGGTAAGGGCTGGGTGTTGTCGGTTTGGGGAGAGGGTGGTGGGGTAGGGCCAAGCTGGGAGGAAAGCTCATTTCGGATGGTATCGATTTTATTTTTAAAATGGCTGGCAAAGTCATCAGCAGTGAGAGAGGAAGGGGCAGGAGGTGGGGGTGGGCGGAGGAGGGTGTTGAATGTAGCAAATAAACGTTTAGGGTTGGAGGACAGGTTTGATATTAGTGATGAGAAGTAGTGTTGTTTGGCAAGATTGAGGGCAGAGAAGTAGGAGCGCAAGGTAAACTTGTAGTGGAGAAAGTCTGCTGAAGTGCGAGATTTCCTCCATAATCGTTCTGCAGTGCGTGAGCATCTCTGTAGATAGCGTGTTTGTGTGGTGTGCCATGGTTATGGTTGAGAGCGAGGGCGTTTGCTTGTGATTATGGGGGCAAGAGAGTCAAGGGTGGAGGTTAGCGTAGTGTTGTATTGTGAAGTGGCGACGTCAGGGCAGGCAAGGGTGGTGAGGGGGCTGAGAAGGGGTGTTAGTACATTTGAAAATTGTTGTGGGTTGAGTGCTTGCAGGTTTCTGCGTGTTCTGATGGCAGGATTTGAAGAAGGGCGGTGAGCGGTAGATGAGGTGAGGTTGCAAGTTAGCAGGTGGTGGTCAGATAGGGGAAGTGAGGAGATGTCAAGGTTGGAGATGGTGCAGAGATTAGTAAAAATAAGGTCAATGGAGTGTCCACCACAGTGAGTTGCTGAATCTGTCCATTGTGAGAGGCCAAGGGAAGAGGTGAGTGCAAGTAATTTTGCAGTTGTTGGGGAGGTGGGTGTGTCAGTGGCTATGTTGAAATCGCCAAGAATGAGTGAAGGTATATTGGAGGAGAGAAAGTGAGGGAGCCAGGCGGCAAAGTTGTCCAGAAATTGAGAGGGTGATCCAGGCGGGCGATAGATCACAGCTACTCGCAGAGGGATGGGAGAGAAGATGCGGATAGTGTGGACTTCAAAAGATGAGAATTGAAGGGAGGGAACAGGGGGTATGCAGCGAAAAGTGCAGCGAGAGGATAGCAGTATGCCCACACCTCCACCTTGTTTGTTCCCAGGTCTAGGAGTGTGGCTGAAGTGTAGACCACCATAAGAGAGTGCGGCAGGGGAGGCAGAGTCAGATGGAGTGAGCCAGGTTTCTGTGATAGCCAGTAAATTGAGGTAGTTGGAAATGAAGAGATCATGAATGAAGGTAAGTTTATTGCAAACAGACCTTGCATTCCAGAGGGCACATGAGAAGGGCAAAGTAGATGGTTTGTGACAAGTGATGGGTATTAGATAATGAGTGTTTTGGGCATTAGCTGCCCTGGGGACTCTGCGTGGCTGACAGCAGGTGGGAATGAGTGAGGGGCCTGGGTTAGGGGATATATCTCCACAAGCCATCAGAAGAAGGAGAGAGAGTAAAAGGAGATGGGAGTAGGACTTACAGGAGCATTTCTGCTTTTCAGCTTTAGAGGAGGGATGAAATAGTGACTGGAGGAAGGAGAGGAGCTCATGGGAGCAGAGAAGAGGAGAGGAAAGCAGGGAAGGTGAGATAGTTATATTATTGGAGACATGATGTCTAGAGACTGTATAAGAGAGTCTGAGAAAGAGGCAGCAGGTTATAGTGAGAAGGATGGTGTGAGAAAACATTGTGACACTGTATTAACAAGTATTCTTAAAGGGGGGGTGGTTAGAGGTGATAAGCAGATGTCACTGATTGAACAGGTGCAGGTAATTAGTATGCCTCAATATATTAAGTGTAAAGAGGGGTGGGTGGGTAGAGGGGCAGGGAGGGAGGGGATTGCTGTGTTTCTGTGGAATATTTTGTGTAGTATTCTGTGTAGCAGTGTGCATTCAGATATCTGGGAGACAGAGAGGGAGTTATTTAGGTGGGTGGAGTGATAGGAGCAATAAAATTGGGCGAGTGAACACAGAGTATTTTGGTTTACAAATCAACAGTAACATATCCTGATAATAGCACTTCAATTTAACAGAAATAAATCTATCTCAGCAATTATCATAACACAGATATGAATAATAGATGAACATACTTGAAAAGCAGAGATTCCACTATTTTTAATAATTAAAAGTCCAAAAATACAAAAGAAATAGCTTACTTCAGCATAACATCAAAATCTACATGAATATACTAGCTCACTATTGGACACCCGAGCTAGCCCTGAAAACCGCATTGCGGGTCTCAGGTAAAACAGTTTTCTTTTTACAGTCCACTCTATTAATAGTCCATTTTCAACAGCACTATTTCCAAGTCTCTTTTCTCATCAGACAATCGTCTTTCCTTTTCAAACACACGGGTGGGCTACTGGCCCGCCCTACTTTCCAAATACCCCAAGCACCAGGGACCATTAACAATCTCTTTTAAAGAATGCTAAAATCTGTTAACTTCAGAGACTTCTCCCAGGGGTATACAAATAACGGCATTTTAATGTTTGCAACCAATCTCCAGGCGGTTTGGCTCCCACTTCACTTCAAACTCAGATTCAGCAGTACTTGTTGCATAAATATCCCTCAAAGGTTATAGTTCATGTAGACAGACTTTCTCTCTGGCCTCCATCTTAAAAACAGTTTGGACCTCGTGAATCTGTAGTCACTCTCTCAAACTCTGTCAGGCTGCAGGCTCCAAAAACAGCACACACTATTTCTCTTTTCAGTCCAAAACTGGCAGCTCTAGTAAACAAATTATCCTTCAACAAGTTTGTTTTCACAGTCTTTTTTTAAGACTGTAGGCTCACTCAGAGCCAGCAAGCAAGCAAGCTATCCTCTCTAGCTTGCACTCATTGCTTATCAGCAGCACAAGACATTGGCCCTTCCCCACATCTCTACCTTCCAGGCTTTTAAGGCTGTTCTTCACCTGAGCTAATTAAGTCTCATCAAGGACATTAACAGAACAGATGTAATTAAACTTTTTGAGATTATTAGAGCCGTGGCGCATAACAATATAATTTTTTTCTAAGAAAGCCACTTATATGTGCCGAAACGGCATTGAGACGCATATTTGAATTTCTGAAGCAGAGCATATCTAAATTATTTTGATGTATAGTCATTCAGTCGCATCCAACTCTCCATCATCCTACGCCAGGTACATCTCTCATTCATTCCCCCTTTGAGCTTTATCAAGTTCATGTTCATTACTTCAGTGTAACGGAACCCATCACTGTTTTACCCTGTTTTATGGTTATTATTATGGTTAAAATATGATCCTACTATTATACTGTATGTATGTTGGTTTATGCTCTGCAGAATATTAGCCCAGACTATTGCAGACCTTGGCATAAGAGATAATCCTATTACAGAGACTCCTCATAAGATAAGGAAGTCTATTGTATAAAGTGTTTTCATTCTCAGACATAAGAACAAAGAAGGATGATCTAATCCATGTCTGATTGTATCAAAGTTGCCAGGTAGCCTCAGGGAGGTGTGACCCACCTATTGTCCCTATATGTGTATTGTGTGGCCAACTATGGGGGATATGTGAAATGTCTGTGTGTTATGTGTAAAAGGGTACTTTATGTATTTTAAAGTGGTTTATGTCTTTTTGCAACCATGTGCTCAATGGAGTCTGCCTCTATCCCTGGATAATTGGATTACTTTCCCCATTGTCTCCAGTACAGAGGCCTCTGTAAAACCTGTTTGAGCCAGATTGCCATGCTGCCAGTCATAGCCCAAAAGATACTTTTACTAACGTTTGAACCCCTGGTCTGATTCATGCCATTTTTTAATATGTTGTTCCACAATTTATGTTGTTCATAAAAATTTAAGATTTATTTATGTACTATGTAAAATCATAAAGTTATAAAAATGTATAAAAATGTGTATGTTTTAGCTGGGAGATAATTGAGTAGATACAGTAATAAACTCAATTATCTCCCAAGCAAAGGGGAGGTAAATGATGGACGTTACTATTGTGTTATTGATTGTTCTATACCTCCCCCTGGGTGTGTTCTGTTTGTACCTGACTGTAATAAAAACCAGGCTGGGTGTGCCAGCAAGAGAGTTCTACTTGACCCTTCAAAACGTAGCCTCGTCTCGTTCTTAGAGGAGATTGCTATATCACACTGGGGATTGCTATGCTTTGCATACTCCCTTGAGCTTTAACTACTGAACCCTTGGTCCTGATGTACTCTACTTGTCTTCCCCACACAATCCTGGATGCTGGAGATTCATACAGGGTGGAAGGAAGACGGCGCGGCTCCAGTTAAGCTACGGCGGTTGTGGAGTCTGTGGTGGTTGTGGTGTCCAGTGCGGTGCTTGTAGTCCTCGGCGCAAGCTAGGACGCGTCCATCAACGGAGTTACCGAGTCGTCCCCTTCTTCTTGTGCCTTCAATCTTTCCTAACATCAGCATCACCTCTAGGGAGTCCTATCTCATGATATGGACACTTTTTTGGAATGTCAGCCTCATGATCATACTTTCTAGAGAACAGTTTATTTTTATTTCTTGAAGTACTGATTTATTGGGCCTTCTTGCAGTCCAAATGACTCTTAAGTCGTTTTTGCCAACACCCCAATTCAAAGATGTAAATTCTACAGCGATCTCAGCACTCCAGGCACACCTATCGTTATGTGTACAGGTGTGCTTATCCATAAGCCTTCCAGGTAGGAGGCATCCCATTGAGGATCACAGGCCTGTCTCTACCTGTACTTAACCCTTTTGAAGTTCATTTGGTGTTGTTGGTGTTTTTTTTTTAAATGTTGTCATTGTTACGGTGTAATAAAGTTTCCTTTTTTATTGTACATTTATTTGAATACCATCTGCATTTATGTATTTCCTGTAGTGAGAGTCCCTCTGTTTTTTAGGTTGTCTTCGGTGCTTGTCTGTGTTTATCTGTCTGTATCACTGTAAATACCTTGTCAATTAATTAAACCAAACTTCTTAGTTAGTCAGTACGGACAGATTAGATGAATGTTTTGGTTTTTATTTTAATTAATGATTCTATATTTCTAAAAACAGTTATTTTCAGTGCAAGTTTTCTCACAAAATCTCAACTTTTCAATCTCTAATTTAAAATTCGAAGAGGTTAATCCTTTGATACATTTAGAATTTTAAAGGGTTTTCACATTTCTGAGGTTTGTTATTACCTTGTTCTTTTATCATTTTATTTATTGTGTAAGGAAAAGCAGTAATATTTTCAAAGTAAAAAAAAAAAAAAACTAACCTTTATTTTAGTCTGGATCATCACATTGACCATTAAATATGTGTTGTTTATTAGCAGTTTATCAGGTCTGATGGGCTGTTATATCTCTACACAACTTTATAATATAAATGTAAAAATGCTTTATGCAAAAGTTTACTTGTTAACAGCAACAAACAATTGTGTGATACACAATATACAGTGTGTTATTACATATGTTTTATGGTTTAACATGGTATAAATAGGACAATGTAAACGTTTACATTTGAGTATTATTTTTTAATATTCCCAAGTAAATGCTGTTTTGTGTTCATATCAGATCTAAACAGGATAATGTAACATTTTGGAACAAATATGCACGCCAGAAGTCCCGTATTTGATGCAAGTATGGCGAATATCTCTACAGCCACCATTTGTTTCCCATTGGTGCTCAGATAAGCCGGGATCATTGCAATCCAGACACTGCAGAACACCAGCATGCTGAAGGTGATGAACTTGGCCTCATTAAAGTTGTCCGGTAATGTCCTTGTGTAGAAAGCAATGACAAAGCTCACAGCTGCCAGCAGTCCCATGTACCCCAGCATAGAGTAAAAAGCAAACACAGAGCCCTCATTACATTGTATGATGACCTTTCCAGGGTCAGAGCGAATGTTGATCTCTTGGAAAGGGGGTGAGGCCACCAACCAGGTCGTACAAATAATAATTTGGATGGAAGATAAAACAATAACTACAGAATTGGACAGTTTGACTCCAACCCATTTTCTCCACTTACTGTCAGGTTTGATAGCTTTGAATACAATGCCAACCATGAGAGTCTTGGCCAAGACAGAAGACACAGCCACAGAGAAGATGATTCCAAATGCTGTGTGACGGAGCATGCAAGTTATATCAACAGGACGACCAAGAAACAGAAACACACACAGATAACTCAGCATGATGGAGACAAGGAGAAGGAAGCTGAGGTTCTTGTTATTAGCTTTCACAAGAGGAGTGTTAAGAAAAAAGATAAAGATTCCCAAGATAAGAGATGTTAAAGAAGTGAATGATATGGACAAAAGAGAAAAGATAACGGCCACAATGTCATTTGTGTAGGACAGAAAATCAATAATCTTAGGGACACATTGATCCTTCTTCTTATTGGGCCATTCCAAGCTTTGGCACTTTAGGCAGTTGTCACTATCTGTAAAATTAGAAGAAAAAGAAAGTTAGCTTATTATTCACATCTTCACTATAGTTATATACACATATATCATTTCAAATCAACTTCAAATCATTTCAAAATGTATTCCTAACAATGCAAGTCATTTAACATATAGATGGTGGAAGTTTAGTCATCGATAGGTTAGGATAAGTCTATTGAATCACCGATGTCATCAAAGTCTTCTCCCACCTCAGGCAGGTTCATCAGCAGCATTATTGCAGAAAAGTGTAATAAATTAGAGGTTGTATTTTTATAATTTGTTTTACAATGTTGCATATTTTAAAGTGTAGTTATTTGAAATAGAGAATTGATATATTTGACCACAGTATATCTTTTAGAAACTTAATTACAATGTGAATCTGTGTATGAGAGGTCAGGGCTCATTGTTGTCAGTATTTGTATAGAATATAAGTTAATAGTTTGTGAGACCACAGAGGCCGAAATGCGTCTGGAATTTGCTGTTTCTCCGGTTCAGGGTAGAATTGTCTGGTATTTCAGGGCTGGATCACTCTATTGACTGGGACCAGACTGATATTTCTCCCTGTGAAGGGCACAAGTGGCTGCTCTCTGCATGGGTAACTAGACCTATAGAGCAAACCTACTTTGGTGTTATTCGTTCTCGGATGAGCAGCTCTGAATCTTTTTGTTTGGGTTCTGAGACCCCAGAAAGTATTGGATGGGGTGTAGACCTGTCACTGGTGTAAAGAGGCAGGTAGTGCCGAGGGAGGGGTCAGTAATGATTAGACCATGTCCATTATGTTCCACCTTTATTGAACACACCCAATCCCTGTTAAAAAAATGAACTTATCAGGCGGGCACCTGCTTTAATTAGAGAGCTATATAGGGCATCTTGATGGGGGTCAGAAAGTCCAGTGTAGTCTCAGACAGGGATGTGTACCTTATAGAAATGTGAAAGAAAAACTATTGTTTGTCCTAAACTGTTGTGTTTGTCCTATTGTATCCCTGATCGGAAAGTTAGTTATTAACTGAGTTAAAATAATTATTTGAAAGACCATCCTTGAAGAAATATGTTTATTGGGAATAACAAGTGTTACATTGTTACAGGTATTTCAATTGAATTACAGAAATGCAAAGTTAACATTATGGACAGCACTTTATATAGGTAAACCTATAAAAACAAGGAAAGAGATTATAAGGCTTAGGGAATAAGATGCTATTTAGGATAGGAATAGATGGACATCGCCTCTCCAATTCCGGTGTAGTGATTGCCGCGTGACCACTGGCTGGCTTGCCAATCAGGAGGTCATTGCATATGGCTTCTCCTACATTACTGTGTCTATAGCAACACATTCTCGTTGGTGCCCCCTCGTTGATGCTATGTTATGGTGTGACCCAATGCCTGGCAGTATAACCATATGGGTAGGCTGGACTCGTTAGCCTTGGTTGGAAGCCAGCCGAGGAGAAGGAAAACTCTGATTTAAAACCCAGGTAGATGCAGCTCGCTGGCCCTGTAAGGCCAGCCATCTAGGAGAAGGACACTTCAATATAACCCCTACGAATCAAGGTCCTTACTGTCACCGTCCAAGGCCATGACAGATAAACCCGAGTGTAAAGGGTGGGACCAGTACTGCGCACACTGCATCTCACCTAAAAACTCCATTGTGCAGGCCCAAGGGGATGTCTACATCTAGAACAACCAACGATGGGAAAGGGGTGAAACAGCAGGTGGAAGATGTCATTGGAAGCCACTGTTTCAATCCTGTACGCAGGCGTTTCAGGTGTTTGGGTCGCCTGATGCTGACCCAGGAGACAATGACATCATTTGACAGCACTCTGAACTACCAAGCAGCCTTCTCTAGGGACAGCACTGCTTGCTCCACATGGAGAGGGGCCTAGAAAAGGTGGCCTAAAAAAAGCTTGTCTCCACTTCACCCAGTTGGCTAGCCACGGTCAAAGAGCATCTCCAAATGTGCTCGAAACTCAGTAAAAAAGAAAAGGATGACACCTGCCTCACAAGGTATACTTAGACTGAAACTCGCAAGTTAGAACATCAGAACTATGCTTGACACAACAGACAGTGGTCGCCCAGTACAACGCACTGCTCTAGTGGCCCACAAACTATCAAAGCTGGCTATTGACATTGCTGCCCTCAGTGAAGTCCACCTCCCAGAGGAAGGAAGCCATCAGGAACGTGGGGCAGGCTATATCCTCAACTGGTCAGGGAAACCAGAAAAAGAGAAACGTCTCTCTGGTGTGGGCTTCATGGTCAGGAACCATATCGCTTCCAAACTTGATAAACTGCCAAAGGGTCACTCTGACCGCATCATTTTTATGCACCTCCCACTTCAAAACAAACAGCATGCTACAATTTTCAGTGTCTATGCCCCTACTCCTTAAGTGGATCCTGCAGAAAAGGTCAGGTTTTACACCGACCTGGGCAATCTTGTACAAAACATCCCTGCAGATGACAAGGTCATCATCCTCTGTGACTTTAAATGCCAGAATAGACAAGGATTCAGAAGCTTGGAAAGATATACTTGGCAACCATGATGTTGGTAATTACAATGGAATGGGCACTGAGCATAAACTTACCATCACAATACAGTTTTCCAGCAGAAAGACAGATTAAAATCAACCTGGATGCATCCTCGGTCCAAGCACTGGAATCTTATAGACCAAGAGTGTCCAAACTTGGTCCTGGAGGGCCGCACCCTGGCCTGGATTTGAAGATTTTCTTCTGTGCACAGGTGAGTCAATCAGGATGATTGAAGAAGTGATTGACTTACCTATGCACAGCAGGGTTATCATGAAATCCAGGCATGTGTGTGGCCCTCCAGGACCGAGTTTGGACACCCCTGTTATAGACTATATTCTGGTGCGCCAGCGAAACCTTCGAGATATCCTGCTCACCCAAGTGATGCCCAGCACAGAATGTAATACTGACCACCGTCTAGTGCGCTGCAAACTTCGACTCCACTTCCAATCCTAAACCAAAGAAGAAAGGAGCCCCAAAAAGAAGTTAACCTCCAGTCAGCTGAAGAAAAGTCCACCTTCCAGGCAAATCTCCATTCAAGACTTGAAGATCGCAGATGCTTCACGGATCCCTCAAAACCGGCATTTTGCAGACCTCTGAAGAGGCAAAAACAGACAGCAAATCCATGAATTACTGTAGGAAAAGAGATTCGCCCATCAAGCGCATCTCGCTCAGCCATCTTGCCCTAACAAGAAAGCAGCTTTCCGTCTTGTGTGCAGCAACTTCCAACAAAAGCTTTGATCAATTCAGAACCAGTGGTGGACCAACCTCTCTGAAAGAACTCAGCGTTGCGCTTATGTCGGCAACTACAGAGGGTTTTATGAAGCCCTGAAGGCCGTGACAACGAGCACCCTGGGATGCCTGTTGTGATTGTTCTTCCTCCTCCCCCTCAAAGCAACATTCCTCCTCTGACTCCTCTTCCTCACAATCCTTTTCCAGCGTTGCCGCAGGTCCAGCAAGCGATGCTGATAAGGCTGTTTCTGGTGGTGATGGTGACCACAACTCTTCCTCGTCACGCTCATCTACGGCCTGATCCAGCACTCTTCACAGGGCACGCTCCAGGAAGAAAAAAAATGGTATGATGTCGCTGATAGTGCCCTGGGTGCGACTGACCAGGTTTGTCACCTCCTCAAAACGACACATAAGGCTATAGGCATTGCGCATGAGCGTCCAGTAACGGGGACAAAAAAATCCCCAGCTCCGCAGAGGCTGTCCTAGCACCCCGGTCATACAAATACTTGTTAACGGCCTTTTCTTGTTGGAGCAGGCGGTCGAACATTAGGAGTGTTGAATTCCAACGTGTTGGGCTATCTAAAATCAAGCGCCTCACTGGCATGTTGTTTCGCCGCTGGATATCTGTAAAGTGCGCCATGACCGTGTAGGAATGCCTGAAATGGGCACACACCTTCCTGGCCTGCTTCAGGACGTCCTGTAAGCCTGGGTGCTTATGTACAAAGCGTTGTACAATCAGATTACACACATGTGCCATGCACAGCACATGTGTCAACTTGCCCAAATTCAATGCCGCCAACAAATTCCAGTTGGTGCGGAGTCAGCCACTGATCCACCTGTGTGTTCAGGACGGACAGGAGTGCTGGTCCGGTGTGACTCTCTGCTTTCAGGGAAGTCAACCCCAAGACGGCGTGACACTGCCGTATCCGGGATGTGGAAAAGCACCTGTGTCATACCTGGTTCAAAGCCCATTGCGCAGTGCAGACGGTCAAACGCTACTTACAGACAAGGCGTTGGTTCTGAACTGGTGGTCTGACCACTTTCACAGTGCAATAGTTTCAGTCTCAGCGCTCCATCACATTCCACAACAATCAATGGAAACAGAACTGGACGAAATCCCTACTCTCAAAAAGACTGTAAAAGCTATTGAGCAGCTAAAAAGGTAAGGCTGCAGGAGTTGACAGAATCCCAGTTGAGATCTGGACACATGTGAGTCCAGCACTTTATGCTAAACTCCATGAGCCCTTTGTTTGCTGCTGGCACCAAGGCAAACTGCCACAGGACCTTTGTGATGCAATCATCATCACCCTATACAAGAAGATGGGAGATAATCAGACTGCTCCAGTTACTGGGGGATAACTCTGCTCTCCATCGCAGGAAAAATCCTTGCAAGAGTACTCCTCAACAGACTGGTAATTTGATCTCTGGTGCCTCTTCCTCTGCAGAACCTGACTTGCACATCTGGTAGTTCACGGCACATATATGCAATATATTTTTTGAGCTGAGTTTGTAGGATCTTAAGCATTACTTTGCTGGCATGTGAAATCAGTGCAATTGTTTAATAATTGGAGCACTCTTTGGCACTACTTTTTTGGGGGATTGGGATGTAGACTGACCTTTTCAAGTCTATTGACCACTATTGAGTTATCCAATGTTGTCGGCATAAGGTATGCAATATTTTAAAAGCATCATCTTGCAAGCCTTTAGTTCAGCTGGGATTCCATTAATTCTTGTGGGTTTGCTCTCAGCAAGACATCCTATGGCCCATCTCCCTTCACTCTCCAAGATGTCTTTCTCCAGCTAATTGGAATATTGAGGTCATCACTGCTGTTAAGATCTTTCTGTCATAACTAATTTTGGGACTCCCTGAACCCCACAAGCAACCCTGCTATTTTTGACTCTGGGTTACTAAGAGATACACTTTCTGCTATATTTCGTTAGTGGGACAGCAAAGGCCTCAGATAATCATAAAGTGATACACCTCATGTAACCCAGACCTGGGATTTGACATGACCTAACCAGATAACCCCAAGCTCTGGTGTATGCAGTAAAGATACCAGATCAGATATATCTCAGAGGAAGGAATTTTGATAGGGGTTGTTAGCCGTAGTAAAAAGATGGTGAAAGGGCCAAGTGATTTTTTTTATTGTTTTGGGTTTTAAAATGTGTCTGAAGCAACAATAACGTCTCAGTCTATCTACACTAAGGAAAGGTGCATGAGTATTTATTGTATCCTAACTAAAGGGATTTGACTTTCCTACTTCTCTATGAATGGGGCCCTGATCTGAATTGCTAGGCAGTCATCTCTGGGTTGTGACACCTTCCTGTTTGGATCTTCAGTGTATTCCTGCCACCTCTTCTTTATCTTATCTGCTTCTGTTAAGTCCCTATCACTTTTGTCTTTGATCACACCCACTTTGGCATAAAAGGTTCCTTTGAGATCCTCAATTTTCTTCATAAGATCTGACGACTTAACAATGTGTTTTTCATCTTCTATTCTCTTTATATCATTGTAGAATTTCTCCTTGTATCTTCTTGCTATCCTCTGGAATTCTGCATTCAGTTGGACAAATCTTTTCCTATCTCCACTACCTTTCACTTTCCTTCTTCCCTGTTCTACTTTCAAATCCTCATCAGACAGCCAGTGTATCTTCTTAGTTTTCTTTCTTTTGGAGATAGTCTTTGTTGCGGTTTCATGAATAATGTCGCAAACTTTGGTCCAAAATTCTTCAGGCAGTCTGTCTAGGTGTCAAGTCCCTTAAGTCTATTTTTACCTTCTCTGCATATTGGTCTGACAATTCTTCCTCTTTTCTTCAGTTTAATTCTGAACTTTACACTAAGAAGCTCATGGTCTGTGCCACAGTTAGCCCAGGTCCTTTTTATGCTGACTTACAGAGCTCCTCCATCTTTGGCTATAAAGTATATAGTCAATTGGATTTCTATATTATGCACCTGGTGATGTCCATGTGCAGAGTAATTTCGGAGGCTGTTGCTTAGGGTGCTTGCTATGACCAGATAATTATATTCACAGAATTCTAATAATCTCTGGTCTGCTTCATTTTGTACTCCAAGGCGAAACTTGCCTATTATTCAGGTGTCTCTTCGGTTTCTACTTTACCATTCCAATCTCCTATGATGAGAGTAACATATTCTCTTGGTGTTATATCTATGACGTGTTGAATATCTATGTAGAGCTGGACAACTTTAGTATCTTCAGCATCCATGGTTCAAGCAGAGACTTAGAAAACTGTGTTGTTAAATGGCTTACCTTGAATTCAAAGACAAATCCATGTGTTATTAATTTGGTTGTAACCGAGCACTTTGATTGGCTATGAGGGATACTCCATTTCTTCTGCGGGATTCTTGACCACAGTAGAATATTTGTTTGTTGTCTGATGTGAAATGTTCCATTCCAGTCCATTTGAGTTCACTTACTCCAAGGTATTGATATAATGGTTAACCTTAACATCTCATGTTTGACCGCATCTAGTTTACCTTGGCTCATAGTTTAAAAATTCCAGGTTTCTATGCTTAATTGTTCTTTGCAGCAACTGACTTTCTTTTCCACTCCAGACACATCCACAGCTGGGTGTCTTCTCAGCTTTAGCCCAGCCACTTTTTTAGATGTGGTGTTACTGGTACTCACCCTCTACTCCAAATACTTTTAAAATACATTTTGTGAAATTCACTGGTAAAAACAATGTTTGTCACATTGAAACATTAAGTTGTTTCTACAACAATTTTTAAACCTTAATTTAAATATGCAATCAGAATTTTCCTATCACCCACAGTTTTTTTTGTGCTGACTCTTTTTATTACTTAATATATAAAACAATCTATCCTATACAATTAGTTAAATACCCTTTTCAATGTTTTATGTATCTGCAGGAAGTTGGTAGGTTTAGGCAAGTGGTAGACAAGCTAGCAGATGCATGGTGCATTATGAACACAACACTAGTCTGTATGAAATATCAGTAATAATCTGAGATTCAGTGTATACACATTGTGCTGGCTTGGGTTCTCTTTTTTATAGTGATTACGGTAGATTACTGTGCAATTGTGTTGTGGTTGCAACTGGGTCTTCATGCCAATGACATGTTTAAATCATTCAGATTCCATCTGATAGTTCCTAAGTCCCCTGTGTTAGGCTTCTGACAGGGAGGGCAAATTGTTGCCCTCATATGTCATTTTAAGTTAATATAACATGGGGGTCCGAGGGACCCCATGGAGGCAGTGATAGGACACGTAGGAGCCCAATGGAAATTCCATAGGCTTTGCAACCATGTGATATTTGTTTAGTGTAGGTAAAGGGAGTTTATGAGGAGTTAATGAGTTCCCCAATCCAAAGCGCAAGGGAATGGGAGAAGAGACTCTATGGCTCCTCTATGGGGCTTAAGGAAGATTGTGTTAATACACCTCACCACCACACTGTCCATAAGGCTTTGGACCTTAAGGAAAATTGAAAGTATACTATGGACCAGTGACTCCGGACAAAGACTTATTTTTTTTTGACCCCCTATTCTTATATATTTATATATCTTTGGTATGGTGTCTGGCAAATCTCTCTTACCCTACATTATTTTTGATCCATTATGATTTGAGTCCTAGCTTAAGTTACAAATGTCTGGGCATTTGCCCATTATTTCTTGACTTCACCTCCACATTGGGCCCTGAAGTTCTGGAACGTAAGGAACATTGGATACACTCCCCTTTCCTCCCTGCCACCCAACGTCCTGCCAATGTTTTGTGATCATTTATAGAGACATAAATAACATTCACCCAAAAAAATAGCTGCCCCTGCTAATACTCATTCTCATTTCCATTTTCAGCCTATCTAGTCACCATTAGTCTATTCTATAATAGATGTAGAGAAAGGCCATTTGTACCACCTACCATGGGATGTATTCTCTGGCTTTGCTTCTATACATGTTCCATTAATTCTCTTATATCTTGAATACCCTCACCAGTAACCTTCCATCCTGATTATACCATCTTTATAGCACAGAGTATGAGTGCACACTCATGGCTCGACTTAACGGCTTCCATAGACACTCCCATAAGATAGACCGTACGATACACTGCGCGACAAGGCGAACAAGCGTCTTTATCACTTTTCCTGATAGACCTAAACCATTTCTTCCTGCTACCATGCCCAACTTTGCACCCTAATGACTATAGATCACTTCAAGCTTCTATGTCCCACCATTTACCCTTTTGGCACTTAATGCCATGTCTTGTAAGCTGTGCCTCCTCTACAGCAAAAATGGAAATCTGTTCTCTCATCTTCTTTCAAAATGTTTTTCTGCACCAACTTATGATTTACTGCTTTTGTAACCTTGTATTTTGGATAAAAGCACTGTATAAATCTGAATAAATAAATAAGTAATTAATAATTCATAATTTTATATAAGTGCTCTAATAAGGTTTCTTTATTCTAGATAGAACTTACTGTATACCTTTAGAGCTCGTAGAGTTAAAGGTACAGTACACCACTTTTAAATTCTCACTGATACTTTTGTCCATGGCTTGTAGATAGACTGAGATGTACAAATGGTACGCACCAGTTATATTGGAGATCTCCCCCTCTCCACATGGGACACAGTCATAGCAGCAGGCTGGCCTTCCTTTTATTGGAGCTTTTCTGTATCCTGACAGACAGTTTTCTGAGCACTGAGATCGAGGAATCTAAATGTTATTATAAAGAGCCACATGTTATAAATATCATTGCATTTACTCCAATAAACTGATTCATAGAAAGGATTGTAAATAAGAGCACAGATATAGGAAAAGCGCCACCTACTGATACTACTGAGGGAACGTCAATGGATTTAATGTCAGAATCAATTAAGTGTTAGATGTAAGAATATACTTTAAGATTGCTTCTTATTTTATAACATAAACAACAAGTAGTACAACATAAAATTATTGAACACATTAATGTCACTTTTAGCATTTTACTGTAATAAATGGAAAGTCTATGTTCATGTGCCTTATATGGCAGTATAATATACCTGTGTATCTGTTTACTTTTATGTACTGTAATGCCCAGACTTTGGGGGACAGCGCTGATTAACCTCACTTTGTACCCTTTGGACCAGTGTAAAGCTCTATAAGCCAGGGCTTAACCATGAAACCATGACCATTCAAGTCTATGGGGAAGGTGTCCCCATGTTTTTTCCCATTGATGGCAGGCCCTCCTGGAGAGACTTCAAGATGGAGCTTCAGTTTCCTTCACCAGATTGACTTTAAGACATTCAGCCGGCTGCTTACTTTTAAATGAGACTGTGAAGGGAATATGTTACTGTCCGCCGTCCAGCTGACTAAAAAAGTGACCGTTATAAAACCAGTTGAACCAGTTCCTCCATCCTTCCCTCCTTCTCTATTGTTTTTCTATCATTGTTCTAAAGTTTATTAGATCGCAAAACAAAATGAAGACATTGTCAAGCTCGGAGGGCCCTGTTTTGAGCTTAAAATCAAACATACATATTGCTTGTCTCCAAAGCACGGTACAAGATTGAAAACTCACAAACTTACATAACTATTATAATAAGCAGTATACTCTGACTTCACTAAATGAAAGAATGCTGTGTGTCTCACTGTTATTATACTGTCCTGCTACCGTGACCTTATATGCTTTCTACCTGTATTGGTCATAACTAGAGATGTCGCGAACAGTTCGCCCGCGGACTATTCGCTGCGATTTTGGCATGTTCGCGTTCGCATCGGACAGTGAACACATGCGCTTTTGGGTTCGCCCCCTATTCTTTATCATTGAGGAAACTTTTACCCTGCACCTCACAGTCAGCAGACACATTCCAGCCAATCAGCAGCATACACTCCCTTCCAGGGCCTTCCATCTGAAGGACAGCATACATTTTAGAATCATTCTGAAGCTACATTCGTTGTGAGAGGACAGATAGTGTAGCTGCAGGAGATTTAATAAGGAAATAGATAGCCAGGCTGTGTATTTAGCTTCCGCTACATATAATCTAATTTCAGTTGCCTGCCTGTGTCAGGCTCACAGCTTATATTGTGCTCAGTGAAATAAAACAACACTTTTTTTAACTGTAATAGATTGAATAGCAATTACTTGCCTACAGGCGTGTGTGTGAAGCCTATTGCATCTACTCTGCCAACTTTTGCCAGTGCACAGTGATACGTCATACCTGGTGCAACCGTAGTGTACAGTGACATAAAACAACACTTTTTTTACTTTAATCGATTGAATATCAGTTGCCTGCCTACAGGCGTGTGTGTGAGGCCTACAGTGCCTACTCTGCCAACTTTTGCTAGTGCACAGTGACACTCATATCTGGTGGCGCCTTAGATTGCACGCTCAGTGCCCCTAATTTGAAGTGGGAGGTCCGACCAAGCATCTTTTTCCATCTCCCTGTTCCAAAAATCAATGCCATATACACGTCCCCTAATAGTGGACGTAACAGGGATTAAACCGATAGGAATAGTACTACTTAACAGTACACACCTTATAATAACGCAGACAGAGGCAACGCAGAGAGAGGAGTCTGAAGAAGAGGAGTCAGAGGAGGAAGGTGGCTTTGAGGAGGTGGAAGATCAAACACAGCAGGCGTCCCAGGGGCCTTGTTGTCACCTTTCGGGGACCCTTGTTGGCTGGGTGGAGGAAGAGACCTTCAATGACATCAGTGAGGACAAGGAACGGGACATGGCTAGCTTGGTATCCAACCTTGTGCAAATGGGGAGTTTGCGGTTGTGCAAAGGGACTGTTTGCGGTTGTTTGGGGTGCATTAAACGGGGAAATTGGTCTGTTACTGTGAAGCGGGTGTAACCCTTACACTACCTGATCGATACAACATCATACCTGATGTTTTAAAGCATGTTATTCCAAACAATTTAGGAATGTTAGGTGATTTATGCCCTTTATGGCTTAAAACAAGACTCTGCATCAACTATGTAATTTTCCGTGGGAGTTTTGCCATGGATCCCCCTCCGGCATGCCACAGTCCAGGTGTTAGTCCCATTGAAACAACTTTCCCATCACTATTGTGGCCAGAAAGAGTCCCTGTGGGTTTTGAAATTCGCCTGCCCATTGAAGTCTATGGCGGATCGCCGGGTTCTCCCTTTCGCGAACATTTGATTGAAGTTCGCGTCCAATGTTGATGTTCGCGACATCACTAGTCATAACATTTAATACCATTTTGAATAATATTAGCAAGTACAGTATGGTGGTGCCTCGACATGCCTCATGTGGGAAATAAGAGTCAGCTTACCTACCCATGGTTCCAAAAGCAGCAGGTAGCTTGTATGTCTAGTGATATATGACTCAGATTACAACTCCAGGGTGGGTGGAACCCTCTAGGAGGCATGCTCTACCTCAGGGGGTGGAACCTTCTAGGAGGCATGCTGTACCTTAGGGGGTGGAACCTTCTTGGAGGCATGCTGTACCTCAGGGGTGGAACCTTCTAGGAGGCATTCTCTACCTCAGGGGTTGGAACCCTCTAGGAGGCATGCTCTACCTCAGGGGGTGGCACCTTCTAGGAGGCATGCTGTACCTCAGGTGGTGGAACCTTCTAGGAGGCATGCTCTACCTTAGGGGGTGGAACCTTCTAGGAGGCATGCTCTACCTCAGGGGGTGGAACCTTTTAGAAGGCATGCTCTACCTCAGGGGGCAGAACCTTCTAGGAGGCATGCTGTACCTCAGGGGCCGGAACCCTCTAGGAGGCATGCTCTACCTCAGGGGGCATAACCTTCTAGGAGGCATGCTGTTCCTTAGAGGGTGGAACCTTCTAGGAGGCATGCTCTACCTCAGGGGGCAGAACCCTCTAGGAGGCATGCTGTACCTCAGGGGCAGAACCCTCTAGGAGGCATGCTGTACCTCAGGGGCAGAACCTTCTAGGAGGTATGCTCTACCTCAGGGGGTGGAACCTTCTAGGGGGTATGCTCTACCTCAGGGGGCAGAACCTTCTAGGCGGTATGCTCTACTTCAGGGGGCTGAACCCTCTAGGAGGTATGCTCTACCTCAGGGGGCAGAACCTTCTAGGAAGCATGCTCTACCTCAGGGGGCGGAACCTTCCAAGAGGCTTTCTCTACCTCAGGGGAAAGAACCCCCTAGGAGGCATGCTCTACCTCAGGGGGCAGAACCCTCTAGAAGGTATGCTCTACCTCAGGGGGCGGAACCTTATAAGAGGCATGCTTTACCTCAGGGGGAAGAACCCCCTAGGAGCCATTGTCTACCTCAGTGGGTGGAAATCTTTTAGGAGGTATGTTCTACCTAAGTGGGCAGGTCCCCCCTGACTGGTCATTGTTAATTCAATTAGTACAGTTGTTTCACTGATTGGATCATATGTAGTTAGGCGGGAAATGCAAACATTGTCACTCCCCTGTTTATTGTGTTGTGTTCTGTCCTACACTGGTTTATTCTGTATAAATACTCAGAGATTTCCACCAATAAATCAGTCCAGTCTGGCTGTACATAATTACTGTGTGCTGTCATGCTTGGGTAAGGACCTCCTGAGATAAATCACTTGAGGATATTCTGATACCTCTCTGATGTGTCCTACCTTAAGGGGACCTACACCTGCCTGCTAGTTCCTGCTGTATCCTCCTCCCTTTTATGCCTGGCCAGGCTGCTCATAATCTGTCGGTGATTGGAGGAGAGACTGGCCTGGATCCCCTGCAGACAGACCAGGATCTGTCTGGACATGGCCATTCTCTCCTCTTGAGCAGCTTGGCTTGGTGGTGATGGGGCTGGAGGTCTGGCCCCAGGACCCATTAGTGATTGTGGAGGAGGTGGTGGTGGTAGCCCGACGGGGAGGGGCTGTTGCCTGGCTGGTGCCTAGCTCCAATATGGTATTGGTGGAGGTGGACCTGGTGGTGGAAGCAAGGCCGACGAACCGCATGGGGGAGGAAAAGTTGGAGGCATGCTTCTGTCGTCCCTCCAATATATGTGCCCTGGTGATAGCTGCAGTTGTGGGAGGAGGAGGGCAGCGGGGTCGAAGGCCACAGGGGTGGCATGAGGTCCAGCAAGTGGCCCCACTGCCCAGTGGAAGTCTTCTACCTCTTTCTCTTCCTCACCAGGGCATGGAGCTTGGGATTTACCCTTCTCCCACTGTGTCCGATCCTGCTGGGTGGGGACTTTCTCCATGTACTCCTGCTCTGATGGAGCCAACACCCCTTCTTCTGGCTCACCAGTGGACCCAGACCTCCGTGAAGATGAAAAAGAGTAAAAAAAAAGAAAGGGATATGTGTTAATGATGTTGAAGAAAACATTTGTTTCTGTTCCCTCCAAACTATCTGATATCTAGGCTTGACCCTGGATGAATCAATTAGAGGACAATTTACCCCATTATCATTGCTCTTCATTGTGTGACAGAACAGAGGATTTCATGTTAATTGATTGTTTTACTGCTGGCAGATTACATTACTTTAATTGGGTTCTTGATCTTTATAGTTCTTGGCTCCTAACGCTCTCTTGATTCTGGCTGCAGTCTGTGACTGCATATGCCGCAGTGGGCACACCATACATGAACTTGCCATTGATTGATTGCTGTTGTTTTGCCCACTGAAGACAGTGATTAGTCAGCCTCATGGATTTAATGATGCATGACTGATCCATCTATGCCTTGTATATTGCTTAAAGCTGACATGTCAGTGTCCTTGTTTGTCATCCTGTATATGTGTAGTGTGTGTGATGTACATGTGTTGGCATGTTGGTGTATGTGATATTCACTTGACATGGAGGCTGGATCATGCTTGGCCACCAGGCCTGAAGCTCCTGCAGCAGGAACTGGTCTCCTTGAGGTCCCTCTTCCACTCATTGTAAGTGACAGTCACTGTGAGGCTTCCACATGTTGCTGAGGCCATCTCCTTGGCCATTTTCCTCCTCTCCAGGACCATCATCGAGCCTGTGCTTCACAGACCTTTTTGCCATGTCCCTGGCTGTTGCCACAGCCACTACCTCCTTCTATGCCTGGGCACTAGGCCAGTCCTAAATTCTCCAGACAAAATAGCAGGCCGCTCACGGATGACACGCAGGAGTACCAGCCTCTTGTACTCCTGGCTGTGGGTGGGGATCAAGTCCCCCCTCAACTATCCCTGGGGCCTGTCCCTCATCCACGCTACCACACCCCTACGATTAGGCCCTTACCACTCTTACCCTGAGGACAATGTGCCTATCAATATGGGCACCTGCCCACCCACCTACCCTCTACACTTACTCCCATCTCCTCAACCTCCTCCTCAACAACCTCCTCCACTGCCTCTCCTCCACACTCCTCCACCTCCTCCTTCACCACCTCCACCTCTTCCCCTCCACTCTCCTCTACCTTCTCCTCCACTGCCTCCACCTCCTACCCTCCACTCTCCTCCTCCTCCACTGCCTCCACCTCCTCTCCTCCATTCTCTTTAACCTCCTCCTCCACAACCTCCTCCACCGCCTCTCCTCCACACTCCTCCACCTCCTCCTCCACCGCCTCCACCTCCTCCCCTCCACTCTCCTCTACCTCCTCCTCCACCGCCTCCACCTCCTACCCTCCACTCTCCTCCTCCTCCACAACCTCCTCCACTGCCTCTCCTCCACACTCCTCCACCTCCTCCTCTACCGACTCCACCTCCTCCCCTCCACTCTCCTCTACCTCCTTCTCCACTGCCTCCACCACCCCTCCTCCATTTCCTCCTCTTCAACAACCCCCATGACCACCTCTCTCTCCTCCCTCTCCTCCTCGCCTCTCATCCTCTTCTCCCATCCTCTCCACTCCTCTCCCCTCATCTCTCCTCCCTCCATATCAATCCCAAAATTAAAGTAAGGTTAACAGAAAAAAGTATTGGTGTATATATTTGTGTTGGAAAAAATTTGTATGTTTTATGTGTAATTGCTAACTGTTGGGGTATCGGGTGTGGGTGGTGTATGTGTTGACCTTTCTCTAAGTATATCTATGTGTGTATTTGTTTTATGTGTAATTATGTGTAATCATTATGATAATAATATAAATTAATGGATCTGTAGGGACCTGCTCTCCAATATCACCTCTCTAAAACCAACCACCAACTCCGGGACCTGCGTGCTACTTCGAAAGAATCTACAACACAGTCAACGCATGGGCGTGAGGAACGCAGCTTTATTATCTCCCCCTGTCAATCATTTTCCGGGATCCCACTTTTCATTGGCTCTGAGGCCTGTGTCGCACTCTGTAAATATGGAATTGGGTTACAGTATAATAGCGGACCGCATCTATTCTAGCCCCTTAACAAACTACGGGTGCTGGAAGGAATTACGTGTTTGCGGCTCCGGCCCTTTGGTTGCGGCCTTGCTGAATGTAATCGCTCTTTAACTCCAGCAGATTTCAAACTCGCAGACATACGGGCTATATAAGGCTTCGAATTTAATGGAGCCCTTTGTCAACTATTATAGTGGATTTCATTCCTCACATTTACTATATCAAGTTCATATTTTTCCACAGTGTCAGATAACTGTCCCAAAACACAAGATACCTCCACACCTTAGAATCCTTCCAGATAATTTTTTCAGGTAAAATTACAAGTTGTTCATCTCCAGGAGGAAGAGTTTTCAATGAACCAAACTGGGTGCATAACATTGTCCCATTCCATGTAGCCATACAGTTAAAAAAGTAGTACAACGGGTCCAAGTATACGTTGTTAGTAAAGTGTATGTTTTGCTTCATTGTGTTCCAAAAATCAACTCGGTTGAGATAGGTCTGTAACTAAAACAAATTGTATTTATTACTGAGTATTTTTAGGATGGTTAAATGCAACAAACTGAATATTTACAACATCTATTAACATGTGTGATCTAATTTTAAACTTAAGTTTATGATCAGTGTGAGTACACATGAGAAATAGGGTTAGGAAGAATCAGTATGTGTCTGATGTTCTGATGACCAGTGAAGGGACATTTGTTCCAGGGTACTCATGTGATGTTTAATGGGAAAGCAGCTCATTGTTGTGATGGAACAGTTACCCTTTTATGGTGGAAGTTGCAGTAACAATAATAATGTGACTAGCTGTTTGAGAAGTATGAGTGCATTAGAAGCTCTTGAACAAGACTAATTTAGAGAAATTATGTTTTTTGGCAGGACTGTAGCCAAAAAGTATAGTACTTAGGATGCTTTGGGGAGACTTGAAGAGAAAAATATGCAGTGTGGAAATAAGTCCTAGAAGAGATGTGATGAGCTGTGAGAAAAAAAATGCCTAAGACACATAATTGACCCATCACTAAACATTTCCACTGCTTCTTCCTCTGAGGAAATGCTACCTTTTCCTTTAAATAAAAGGTTAATTGTCCCTTTAGAACTTTGCTGGGCCCTCACAAACACTCTTGATCATTTCTTCTTTTAGTGTATGTGCACATAAAATTCATCAATAACAAAATAAAGAGGTAAACACAGTAAATTAATTTCAATACTTTACTATAAAATTTCCATTTTACAAGAAGCACAATCAAATATAATGAGTGTGGTGCAACTTAACCCCAGTGGACCTTGAGGCTGAGTAAAAAATAACATAATTACAATTTTGTTTCTAACAGTTTTGTTTAATGCATTGCACTTACATATCTGTCATATCTGCTCAGTACACCAGAATAACTATAATAATTATAATAACTATAAAGGCATTTAATACATTCTGCAATGTTCTTTTTAAGAGTTACCTAAAAAAAGGAAAACATAAACCTAACTACAAAAAGAGTCATGATGAAGTTCTATCTCCTCGCCTTCTCTGTAACTGGACAATCTCTACTGCAGCACTATTCAGTTGCCTCACTGGCCATCTGGCAGGGGATGCTGGGGGAGATGAATGGTTTCAGCAGAAACTGGAGCATGCAGTTGTAGTGTAAGTGGTTGTTGGCTGGACCTATCTGCTGGAGTGGTGGAATTTGAGGTAGCCTCTCTGGGAATACAAGTATATGTTTATGAACATGATAAATGATGGTGTTGTATGATTGGTGGTTGACTTACTCAAATAGAAAGGTTTTAGGCTGGTCTATGTCTAGTAAGTCAGGTAGCTCATAGGGAATGTGATGGCTCTAGGTGGTTGGTTTAGATTTACATTTCTTGAGGCGTGCTCCCCAGGGTAAATGTTACAAGGATAATCAATAAGTTTTGGTAGAAAAATAGAAAAGACCCCTTTCAAATGGGGCACACCCTCACCCAATAAAGTAAAATTTTACACCATCACCCAATCACATATTATAATTGTCCAACTACGATTCGTCGTCACGCTGTTTGCGTAGTGCGTACGACTTCGCATAGCGAGGCGAGCCGTTCAATCATAGAACTTAGGCGCTCATTGCTGGCGAGCCTTGTGTAGCGAGGCGAGCCGTTAAAAACACGTCACACTCACGACTTCGAAAAAAACACACCTCGTAACCAACCTTATCGTAAAACAAACACCCACACGCACTAAAAATATGACTATAACTGCCGACCCGCGCAACTAAAAACAGTGAAAACACACCAAATACTCACACAAACTACATAAAAAGCTTACCCATAGCAAGGGGCGGCACCCAGGACCTCTGAAAGTGAAGTTACACCTCCGTTTAAGTTCAAATTGCCGAGTTCAGACACACGAAAATTCCATAAGCGAGTGAAAAAATAGCCGCCCAAAAAAATGAAAACGAGGCTCACAGCCCAGGCACGTACAAATTACCCAAGAAGGGATCCGAGATAAGTTTGGAAACCCGCATTAACCACAGGGATCCGAGATAAGCTCTGAGCCCTGCATTAACCCCACATTAACCATCGCAGTGGGGGACCCGATTGCACGCAATCGGGGACCACCGCTGCAATCAAAATTAAAAATTCCCGCGTTACAGGTCCTTAAAGGACCATAAAGGTCCTTAAAGGACCAGTTGTAAAAGAAAAAATATATACACTGTCACCCTGTCAATCATGGGGGTCAATACAGACACCCATAAACCCATCATTAACCCTGTCACTCATGGGGGTCAATATAGACCCCCATAAGCCCTTCATTAACCCTGTCACTCATGGGGGTCAATATAGACCCCCATAAACCCCTCATTAACCGTGTCACTCATGGGGGTCAATATAGACCCCCATAAGCCCTTCATTAACCCTGTCACTCATGGGGGTCAATAGAGACCCCAATAAGCCCTTCATTAAGCCTGTCACTCATGGGGGTCAATACAGACCCCCATAAGCCCTTCATTAACCCTGTCACTCATGGGGGTCAATACAGACCCCTATAAGCCTCTATTCAACCCCATCAGTGCCATAAGGGTATATTAACACCATTATGGGCCTGTTACAACACTACATGAACAACATAAGTGCCATGATGGTCCTCAAGGACCATCATGACACTAAGTATAAATACTACACTGCACTATACCCCCCCAATAAAACATTAAATATCAACTAAACACCCTCTACACTAACCTATTAACACCTACACTACCTACCCCCTATTAACCCCCACCACTCTAATTACAGAAAATAAAAAAGCCTAAAGTCACACAAAAAAAATCTATATTACATGAAATAAAAAAACGAAACCTAAACTACATTACAGAAAATAAAAAAACCTAAGTCACCAAAAAAAAGGAACATTACAGAAAAAAAAACATTACAACCCCAATACAAATACAATACAATACAAATACAATACAATACAAGTACATACAATTAAATACAATACAATACACTTACATACAATACACATACAATACAATACAATACAATTACATACAATACAATACACCCCTATCTAATATACATCACACAATCTATCTAAATAAATTCCATAATCTAATATACATGCTATCTATATAATATACATCCCCAATCTATCTAAATAAATACCACAATCTATCTACAATACATCCTATGCTATCTATATAAAATGCATACCCCTAGCTATCATACAATAAATGCTATCTATATATAAACTAATCTAATTCTAAGCTAAAATAAAATAATTAAGACCACTTACCTTTGCAGATGTCCATTGAGATCAGCCAAATACGAGAAAGAAAAAAAAAATGAGTGCAACATGTTAACACTACATAAATAAACATTCTATACATTCTAAATATTCTACTCACCTTTCCGGCATGTCTCGTCCTTATTCTTTTTATCCTTCTCCGGCGCGGCATCTGTTAAAAAAAACACAACATTAATACACATACATCAAAATAAAATAAACATAATCTACATTCTACTTACCTCCCCGCGATGTCTCCGGCCTATATATATATATATATACATGGTGCCTTCTGATTGGTTGAAAACACTGTCTATCAAATTCACCCAATCAGGAGGCGCCAATGTGTGAACCAATCACAAATGGATACACCCTAAAATCCCACTCTGATTGGATAACGCACCTATCAATCTTTATTTAAACCAATCACAAGGCGCAGATGCCTTCAGCCAATCACAATAGAATACACCCCCACAGGGTGATTTGTTGGAGCGTCTGCGCATTCTGATTGGTTGCACTGACAATAGCCAATCACAATGGAATACACCCTCATGTACTGATTGGTGAAGGATTTGCACATTCTCATTGGCTACTGTTAATATCTATCAATAATACAGCCAATGAGAAGGGGCAGATGTCTTCACCAATCAGTACGTGGGGGTATATTCCATTGTGATTGGCTGATGGCAATACAGCCTTAGGATTGGTTCAAATAAAGATTGACAGGTGTGTTATCCAATCAGCGTTGTATTTTGGGGTGTATACTTTTTTCATTGGTTCACAATTGGGGTTTTCTCATTGGCTGAATTTGATAGACAGCCTTTTCAGCCAATCAGAAGCCGCCATTGCCAATTTTATTCTGGAACACTCCATAGGAAGGTCATTAGCGTCGGAGACATTCGCCAGGGCGGATGTGTGCAGCTTTTTTTTTTTTTTACGCGCGGATGCTTCCGAAGAAGAACACCAGGAGGCTGGAGACATCGCGGAAAGGTAAGTATAATGTAGATTGTGTTTATTTCACTTTGTTTTATGTTTACTAATGTAATGTTTTTTTTTACAGGAGCAGCGCCGGACAAGACGCAAACATGGAGGACGTGACATGCTGGGACGTGACATGCTGGAACGGGACATGCTGGAAAGGTGAGTATAATATTTAGAATATTTAGAATATTTAGAATCTTTAGTTATTTCATGTAAACGTGTTGTATTCATTTTTAAAATCTTTTTTACCCTAGGTTGCTGATCTGAAGAAACATCTCAAAGGTAAGTGGTCTTAATTATTTTATTGTAGCTTAGAATTAGGGTTGCTATATATAGAGATGTATATTAGATAGTGGCATGTATATTAGATAGTGGCATGTATATTAGATAGGGGTGTATTGTATTTAATTGTATTGTATTGTATTGTATTGTACAGTATTTTATTTAATTGTATTGGATTTTATTTAATTGTATTGGACTGTATTTATTATATGTATGTATTGGATTGTATGTATTATATGTATTTCCTTTTCAGGTGTGTAATTAAAAAAAAAATTGCAGTTGGGGGTTGTAATGTATTTTTTTATTTTCTGTAATGTTCCTTTTTTATTTTTTGTGACTTAGGTTTTTTTTTTGTTCTGTAATGTCCATTTTTTATTTTTGGTGATTTTAGTTTTTCTTATGTTATGTAATGTAGATTTCTGCTTTTTGATGAATTTAGTTACTTGAGGCACACAGTACACTCACATTGTGTGACAACCAGCATTTCAATACTTTCTTTTATTGACTGTCATTTTTTGACGGGCAAGTCGCTAGTAAAGTTATATTTGAAATGAATGTACTCTTCCTAGTGAGGTTTGGTGAGGGTGTGCCCCATTAGTAATCCAGGTATCCACACACTGGTGGTGTGGATATTGTGCCTCTGAGGAAAACCTCCCACACATTATATTCCATGGCTATTGGAGGACTACAAGCTGTGGCTCTTACACTGACAGCTTTCTTAGCCATCTTCCTTTTAACTATGGCATATTAGTCATCCTAGCAGTATTTCCCTAATGTGAACCCCCACAGAGCTGATGTCTTCTGCAACCTCTCTCCACAGCCTTGGTCTCTGACCGGCTCTGATCGCTCTACCTACATGGAGTACATGCGACCAGTCATGGATAGCATTTAGGAGTATAATATTTTCCGTCATGGAGTAATTGGGGCCCTGTGTTTCTTGTCAGCGTTGTGACCTCCAAGCTGAGCATGGGGATCCAGAACCTTCCAAGCTGTCCCTGAGGTCTGTGGTTCACTGGTCTTAATGCTGTTGTTCCTATACTAGAGGTAACTCCAGTTCACTCCCCTCTCTTCTCCCCATCTATTTGCCTTTACCACTCTCTACTCCTTCTCCTCTTTCCTCCTTTCTTCAGGGCTCCCTATATCTATCCAGCTTTCCTCTCCCCTTCTCTCTTTCCCTCATTCTATCTCAGGCAAAACACAGTTTCAATGTTGTAAACCTTCCTTACATTCTCTCACTTGACTGGAGCTGATATAGGAAATGTCACAGATCTTGTCTCTTACAGACTAGATTGATTTATAAGCCGATTTACCCCGCAGGGTCCCCACATTAACCTCATGGTGCAGGGGTCCGAATTGGGCCGCGGGAGTGCTGTAAGTACCCCTGTGGCACCTAACATTAACCTTTGCTGTGGGGGTCCTTATCAGAACCCCCACAGCATTTAAACATTTTACTTTTCCAGCTTGCACAACGTTAAAGGATTTTAAAGGACCTGAGGCACACAAATAGTTAACCCCAGCATCTAACATTACCCCACTATGCTGAGGGGTCCCTATGTTCTATGAAAAAATACTGCTACTAAGCGGAGCTTCTCTCTTGAGGAGCTCCCCAACGCAAATGTAGGTTCCTGCCCATGCTTTGATCTAACAAAAAAAATATGCGTTCTGATTGTCTGAAATCACTGTCAAATAAATTTCAGTCATTCAGAATGGGATACAGGGGTGTACCTCACTGGGTGAAAGTATTAGCGCGTTCTGATTGGCTGGAATCTGAATGACAGTGTTTTAGCCAAACAGAACGTGCAAATGCTTTCAGACAATCAGTATGGGCTACAGGGGTGTATCCCATTCTGATTGGCTGAAAGCAGTTGCACATTCTGATTGGCTAAAATCTGATTGGCAGTGATTTCAGCCAATCAGATGGGATACACCCCTTCCTTTGTTACAGGTGGTAAGTCTTTTTTTAATTTTAATAGTGTTTTTTTTGGGACTTCAGGATGGAAGGGTTTTTCCTGTCCCAGAAAAGTGAAGACCAGTACATCAGGGATCACAGCTGGATGATAATTTTGGCCAGGCCAGTGGACTCATTAATCCTTTTTTTATTACAGATTGCCAATCTTTTTTATTTTAATAGTTGTTTTATTTTCTATAATCATTTTTATTTCATGTGTGAGTCTTTTTTTATTTTCTTTAGTGCCTTTTCATTTTAATGTAATTAGTCATTTGGTTTTTCTTTGTACTTAGTTTTTAGTTTTTTTTTGTAATGTGGGTGTTTTTTATTTGTTGTAATTAGTGGGGTGTTTTATTAGAAGGTTTTATTATGGATTTTAGGTAGTGTAGTGTAGGGTTAATAGGGTAGGGTAGAGGTAAGTAGGGTAGTGTAGGGGATTAATAGGGTAGGGTAGGGGTTAATATGGTAATGTATGGGGTTAATTGGGTAGGATAGGTGTTAATAGGGTAGGGTAGGTATTAATAGATTTGGGTTGTGGTTAATAGTGTAATATAGGGCTTAATGAGGTAGGGCTTAATAGGGTAGGATAGGGGTTAATAGGTTAGAGTAGGGGTTAATATGGTAGTGTAGACTTTAATAGGGTAGGATAGGGGTCAATAGGGTACGATATGGGTTAATAGAGTAGGGTAGGATTTATTAGTGTAGGGTAGAGGGGTTAATAGGATAGGATAGGGGTTAATAGGGTAGGGGTTTATTGGGTCCAGTTAGGGATAATTAGGTCCAGTTAGGGGTAATTGGGTACAGTTAGTGGTAATTAGGTCCAGTTAGGGGTAATTGGGTACAGTTAGTGGTAATTAGGTCCAGTTAGCGGTAATTGGGTACAGTTAGGGGTAATTAAGTACAGTTAGGGTTAGTTAATTACTTAAAGTGGGGGTTAATTACTTAAGGGGATTTATTTAGATGTATTAGTTTATTGGGGTGGCTAACAGTGTAGTGTAGGGTAGTGCTTAGACTTAGTGTCATAAGGGTCCAGGAGGACCCTCATGGCACTTATAGTGTTAATGTCAGGGTTAATTATTGTCCAATAAGGGTCTATATAGACCCTTATGAGACTGATGGGGTAAATTATATGCTCATGGGAGTCTGTATAGAGCCCCATGAGTGATGGGGTTAATTATTATTGTATTGTGGGTCCTTTAAGGGGTCCTTTAAGGACCTTTAAGGTCCTTTAAGGACCCAAGGTGAGAAATTAAAATGTTTTAATGCTGCTGGTCCCAATCGGGTTAATGTAGGGGCCTCGATGAGTTTTGCAGGCACTCATCGCGAGGCCCGCGGGAGTTTGACTGCAATGAGCACCGAAGGCCTGCAGGACTTTAAAACAGCCTAGACATCAGCACAGAAGGAGCTCATGTCGATGGTTGTGATCAACACACTCATACACACCACAGGTTGAGAGCCAGCAAGCCTGTGAGCGAAGTTACAAGTTAATTTGAGGCATATTTGGTGTTTTTCGGCGATCTAAAATTGTCTAAGCAAGAAAAATATGGCGGCCAAAAAAACATAAACAGATGAGAACAAGGCTGAAGGCAGTAAAAACGACCCCGAAGACAGTAAGACTTAGCGCAAGACAGTAAACATGATCACAATGCCAGTAACACTTAGCCGAATAACGCAAGCAACTGCACTCATGGCGAGACACACATTCTTGGGCAGAGACACAGAGGAGAAAGGCACAGAGGAAAAACACATAGGGGAGGGAGAGGGGGGAGAGGGTGGAAAGAGACACAAAGCTGAGAGATAGACAAAAAGAGACATGGGGAAAGGAACAACAAATGACACAGGGCAGGGAGAGAGAGGGAAACAAACACAGGAGGCAGAGACTGGGGAGAGTCTCGCGATGAGCACCGAAGGTGATCATTGAGAACCACGAAAGTTGCGGGTTGCCAAGGCTTGCAAGGCCTTCGGTGCTCATCGCAAGGCCCGTACAATAGATAGGGGAGAAACTTGCACCGAAGGCACTCATTGCGAGCCGCGTGAGGAGCGCCAAAGGCGTTTATCGCCGGGCTCGTGATGAGCACCGAAGGTGATCATTGCGAAGCACGAAAGTTGTGGGTTGCCAAGGCCTGTGTAAAGCAAATGGGGGAGAGGCTCACAATGAGTGCTAAGGGCGCTCAGCACAAGGCTCGCGATGAGCGCTGAGGGGGCTCAGATTGTGTGGCAAACAGCATTTCCAGGATTAAAATGTTATTCCAGTCATTTGACGCGCAATTTCCTAGTTACAATAATATTAACCTATATCTTGCACATAAAATATTCTATACAGTCTAGATGCATAACCAAAATATGGAAACTAAACTTAAATAGGCAATTCTAACTGTAATCATATATATATATTAAAAAGTAAATGTGCAGATAATAAACATTTCGTAGATATCCCCACATTCAGTAGCCATTGGGGTGCATTTTAAGCTTATTCCTATACTCATTGGTGTCACATGCCAGTCAAACATCAGAGCAGCAAGTTAGGAGTTATGAGATCTCTAATGGTTGGAGCAGGAACTCAGGAGATCAGGAGAGGTAAGGAAGCTCTGCAGCACAGAATGAGAACCATGGATGCCGGCAGCCTCTAGTAAAGAATTCATTTTACCACCTAGCTCCATGTGGACTGCTAAAACAGTATATGATAATCCTGATCTAGGACCTGCATAACTGGTGCTTCCATATATAATCAATATTAACCTGCTTTTCTGCTGCTTAGCATTTTATATATCACTAGCGAATTGCCCGTCAAAAAATTACGGCAATGAAATTGTAAGGTAGCTAATGCTGTTTAGTGTGTAATAATGAAATATATAATACATTAATAAATGAACATACTTTACCTATTTTAAAGCATTGTGTGGAAGAGCTGTGAATGTGTTTTGATGTTGCTGCAGCATTAGTGGTGTGGATCTGCTGTATAAGCATGCTGAATGTGTGCAGTGTAACACTGTGCGTGCGCGAGACCAAACCGTTAGCGTAGTCGTGTACTTCCGCATTGGCGTAAAATGGCGAGTAATGTGTGGTATACGTCTGTATCGGAATATCCGTAGGTGTTTTGTGGTGTTTTGCGAGTTTCTTGTGGTGTTTTGCGAGTTTAGAGTGCTGTAGCCTCGTTTTCGTTTTGTTCGGCGGACATTTTTTCTCTCGCTTCAATTTTTTTTTAGTCTCTAAACTGTTTTATTTGGAGTAAAATCGAGGTGTAAGTTGTATTTTTGAGGTCCTGGGTGCTCCCTCTTGGTGTAGGTAAGTTTTTTATGTATGTGCTGTGTGTATGTATTGTGTTTTACATTTTGTAATGTTCGCGAGTTGCATCCGAGTGTTGCGAGGCCGTAATGTGTGTGAACGTGTGTCGTATGTTGTTTGCGAGTATCGTAATGTGTGTGTCGTGCTGTTTGGTTTGCGAGGTAAAGTTTGCGAGGGTCGCAGTTGCTGGCATGGAGCGCCTTCGGCGCTCCATGCCAGCAACTGCGGCCCTCGCTTTGCGAGGTCCTCAGGTGCTGGCATGGAGCGCCTAAGGCGCTCCATGCCAGCAACTGAGACCCTCGGCCACTGCCCTCGCTTCGCGAGGGCCGCGGCTCGCTGCGCGAGCCCGCAGCGGTAGCAACAACTCGTACGCTCACAACTATATATGTGATGCATTACGAGGTAAGAGAGCTCTGCAGCAAAGCGTGGATATTATGGTAGAAAACTAAATTTGGTAATGAGTTAATTTAACTATCTAACTCAATGTGGATTGATACAACTACCTCTTATTATACACACCCATTGCTATGTTGTCGTGATGAAGCAGCTTGTGTAGCTCAATGAGGCTGTGAGCTATACCATGTAGGGTCACCCAAGATGGGCAGGTCATAGCAGAGAGGTCAGACAAATTATTTTCCACTGGAGAAGGAAGTAGCAACCCACTCCAGTACCTTAGCTAATATAACTTTATAGACAAACACAACCAGAGACATAACAATATAGAAATGAAAAATGAGCAGCTCAGGTGAAGCGAGGGGCCGCATTTGCGGAGGTGGAAGCTCAAAGGCATATCACACACGGCTACAAACACACACACGACTTAGAAAAAAAAAAGACCTCGGAACCAACCTTAACTGAACAAACATCCACACGCACGAAAAATAGGACCACAACGCGCACCTAAAAACAGTCAAAATACACTAAATACAAAAAATACATAAAAAGCTTACCCATAGCAAGGGGGGGCACCCAGGACCTCTGAAAGTGAAGTTACACCTCCATTTAAGTCCAAAATCCAGGTCCAAATTAAGTTCCAAATGGCAGTCGAAAAAAACAAAAACGAGGCTCAAAGCCCAGCCATGTACAACTTACCCAAGAAGGGATCCGAGATAAGCTCAGAAACCCCCATTAACCCCTCGGGATCCGAGATATACTCGGAGACCTGCATTAACCCCATATAAACCAGTGCAGTGGGGGTAATATACACTATCACTATATATATCAATATAGACCACCATAAGTCCTTCAGTAACTCTGTCACTCATGGGGGTCAATACAGACCCCCATAAGCACTTAATTAACCCCCTCACTCATGGGGGTCAATACAGACCCCCATAAACCCCTAATTAACCCTGTCACTCATGGGGGTCAATATAGACCCCCATAAGCCCTTCATTAACCCTGTCACTCATGGGGGTCAATACAGGCCCCCATAAGCACTTCATTAACCCTGTCACTCATGGGGGTCAATACAGACCCCCATAAGCCCTTCATTAACCCTGTCACTCATGGGGGTCAATACAGGCCCCCATAAGCACTTCATTAAACCTTTCACTCATGGGGGTAAATATAGACCCCCATAAGCCATTAATTAACCCTGTCACTCATCTGGGTCAATACAGACCCCCATAAACCCCTAATTAACCCTGTCATTCATGGGGGTCAATATAGATCCCCATAAGCCCTTCATTAACCCTGTCACTCATGGGGGTCAATACAGGCCCCCATAAGCACTTCATTAACCCCTCACTCATGGGGGCCAATATAGACCCCCATAAGTCCTTCATTAACCCTGTCACTCATGGGGGTCAATACAGACCCCCATAAGCCCTTCATTACCCCTGTCACTCATGGGGGTCAATATAGGCCCCCATACGCCCTTCATTAACCCTGTCACTCATGGGGGTAAATATAGACCCCCATAAGCCATTCATTAACCCTGTCCCTCATGGGGGACAATACAGACCCCCATAAACCCCTAATTAACCCTGTCATTCATGGGGTCAATATAGACCCCCATAAGCCCTTCATTAACCCTGTCACTCATGGGGGTCAATACAGACCCCCATAAACCTCTAATTAACCCTGTCATTCATGGGGATCAATACAGACCCCCATAAGCCCTTCCTTAACCCTGTCACTCATGAGGGTCAATACAGACCCCCATAAGCACTTCATTAACCCCCTCACTCATAGGGGTCACCGAGCTCCATGTGGACTGCTAAAACAGTATATGATAATCCTGATCTAGGACCTGCATAATTGGTGCTTCCATATATAATCAATATTAACCTGCTTTTCTGCTGCTTAGCATTTTATATATCATGCATTACGAGGGGAGGGAGCTCTGCAGCAAAGCGTGGATATTATGGTGGAAAACTAAATCTGGTAATGAGTTAATTTAACTATCTAACTCAATGTGGATTGATACAACTACCTCTTATTATACACACCCATTGCTATGTTGTCGTGATGAAGCAGCTTGTGTAGCTCAATGAGGCTGTGAGCTATACCATGTAGGGTCACCAAAGATGGGCAGGTCATAGCAGAGAGGTCAGACAAATTATTTTCCACTGGAGAAGGAAGTAGCAACCCACTCCAGTACCTTAGCTAATAGAACTTTATAGACAAACATAACCAGAGACATAACAATATAGAAATGGAAAATGAGCAGCTCAGGTGAAGCGAGGGGCCGCATTTGCGGAGGTGGAAGCTCAAAGGCATATCACACACGGCTACAAACACGCACACGACTTAGAAAAAAAAAAAGACCTCGGAACCAACCTTAACGGAACAAACATCCACACGCACGAAAAATAGGACCACAACGCGCACCTAAAAACAGTCAAAACACACTAAATACAAAAAATACATAAAAAGCTTACCCATAGCAAGGGGGGGCACCCAGGACCTCTGAAAGTGAAGTTACACCTCCATTTAAGTCCAAAATCCAGGTCCAAATTAAGTTCCAAATGGCAGTCGAAAAAAACAAAAACGAGGCTCAAAGCCCAGCCATGTACAACTTACCCAAGAAGGGATCCGAGATAAGCTCGGAAACCCGCATTAACCCCTCGGGATCCGAGATATACTCGGAGACCTGCATTAACCCCATATAAACCAGTGCAGTGGGGGTAATATACACTATCACTATATATATCAATATAGACCCCCATAAGTCCTTCAGTAACTCTGTCACTCATAGGGGTCAATACAGACCCCCATAAGCACTTAATTAACCCCCTCACTCATGGGGGTCAATACAGACCCCCATAAACCCCTAATTAACCCTGTCACTCATTGGGGTCAATAAAGACCCCCATAAACCCTTCATTAACCCTGTCACTCATGGGGGTCAATACAGACCCCCATAAGCCCTTCATTAACCCTGTCACTCATGGGGGTCAATACAGGCCCCCATAAGCACTTCATTAAACCTTTCACTCATGGGGGTCTATATAGACCCCCATAAGCCATTAATTAACCCTGTCACTCATGGGGGTCAATACAGACCCCCATAAACCCCTAATTAACCCTGTCATTCATGGGGGTCAATATAGATCCCCATAAGCCCTTCATTAACCCTGTCACTCATGGGGGTCAATACAGACCCCCATAAGCCCTTCATTAACCCTGTCACTCATGGGGGTCAATACAGGCCCCCATAAGCACTTTTTTAACCCCCTCACTCATGGGGGCCAATATAGACCCCCATAAGTCCTTCATTAACCCTGTCACTCATGGGGGTTAATACAGACCCCCATAAGCCCTTCATTACCCCTGTCACTCATGGGGGTCAATACAGGCCCCCATAAGCCCTTCATTAACCCTGTCACTCATGGGGGTAAATATAGACCCCCATAAGCCATTCATTAACCCTGTCCCTCATGGGGGTCAATACAGACCCCCATAAACCCCTAATTAACCCTGTCATTCATGGGGGTCAACATAGACCCCCATAAGCCCTTCATTAACACTGTCACTCATGTGGGTCAATACAGACCCCCATAAGCCCTTCATTAACCCTGTCACTCATGAGGGTCAATACAGACCCCCATAAGCACTTCATTAACCCCCTCACTCATAGGGGTCAATATAGACCCCCATAAACCCCTAATTAACCCTGTCATTCATGGGGGTCATTATATACCCCCGTAAGCCCTTCAATAACTGTGCCACTCATGGGGGTCAATACAGACCCCCATAAGCTCTTCATTAACCCTGTCACTCATGGGGGTCAATACAGACCCCCATAAACACTTAATTAACCCCTCACTCATGTGGGTCAATACAGACCCCCATAAACCCTTAATTAACCCAGTCACTTAGGAGGCTCAATACAGCCCCCATAAGCCCTTAATTAACCCCCTCACTCATGGGGGTCAATACAGACCCCCATAAACCCTTCATTAACCCTGTCACTCATGGGGGTCCATACAGACCCTCATAAGCCTCTGTTTAACCCCATTAGTCCCATAAGGGTATATTAAGACCATTATGGGCCTGTTACAACCCAACATTAACCACATAAGTGCCATGACGGTCCTCAAGGACCATCATGACACTAAGTATAAACACTACACTGCACTATAGCCCCCAATAAAACATTAAAGATCAACTTAACAGTCTCTACACTAGCCTATTAACACCTACACTACCTACCTACCCCCTAATAACCCCCACCACTCTAATTACAGAAAATAAAAAACCCTAAAGTCACAAAAAATAAAAAATCTAAATTACATAAAATAAAAAACCTGTCACAAAAAAAAATCTACATTACAGAAAATAAAAAACCTAAGTCACAAAAAATAAAAAAAGGAACATTACAGAAAATAAAAAAAACACATTACAACCCCCCCACTACAGAAAAAAAAAATACACACTTGAAAAGGAAATACAAATAATACATACAATATAATACAATACAATACAAATACATACAATACAATTAAATACAGTACAATACAATACACCCCTATCTAATATACAATACATTCTATCTATCTAATATACATCACACAATCTATCTAAATAAATAACACAATCTAATATACAATACATGCTATGCTATCTGTATAAAACACATACCCCTAGCTAACATACATTAAATGCTATCTATATATAAAATAATCTAATTCTAAAATAAAATAATTAAGACCACTTATCTTTGCAGATGTCCATTCAGATCAGGATCTTAGGGAAAAAAAAATAAAAAAAATGAGTGCAACACATTTACAGTAAATAAATAAACATTCTAAACATTCTAAATATTCTACTCACCTTTCCGGCATGTCCCATCCTTCTTCTCCGTTGCGGCAACTGTTAAAAAAAACATAACATTAATACACATACATAAACATGATAACAAAATAAAATAAACATAATCTACATAGTACTTACCTCCCCGCGATGTCTCTGGCCTCCTCCTATTCTGCCCCGCCCTGTAAAAAAAAAAGTACTCACATCCACACTTACGGACATCCCCGACGCTAATGAGGCTCCCAGAGACTTTTCGGGAAGAAAATAGGCAATGGCACCTTCTGATTGGTTGAAAACGCTGTCTATCAAATACACCCAATCAGGATCCAATCACAAGGCGCAGATGCCTTCAACCAATCACAATGGAATACACCCATACAGGGTGATTGGCTGGAGGCATCTGCGCATTCTGATTGGTTGCACTGACAATAGCGAATCACAATGGATTACACCCCCACGTACTGATTGGTGAAGGCATTTGTATTTAATTGTATTGTATTCTATTGTATTGTATTTAATTGTATTGTATGTATTATATGTATTTCCTTTTCAGGTGGGTCATTTTTTTTCTGTAGTGGGTGGGGGTGTTGTAATGAATTTTTTTTATTTCTTTAATGTTCCTTTTTTATTTTTTGTGACTTAGGTTTTTTATTTTGTGTAATGTAGATTTTAATTTTTTTGGTGACTTAGGTTTTTTTATTTTCTGTAATGTAGATTTCTTCATTTTTTTATTGTTTCTGTAATGTACATTTTTTATTTTTGGTGATTTTTTTTTTTTTTTTTTTTTATGTAATGTAGATTTTGGATTTTGGAGGACTTTAGTTTTTTTGATTTCTGTAATTACAGTGGTTGGGGAGGGGGTTATTAGGGGGTAGGTAGTGTAGGTGTTAATAGGTTAGTGTAGAGTGTGTTTAGTTTATATTTAATGTTTTATTGGGTGGTATAGTGCAGTGTAGTGTTTATACTTAGTGTCATGATGGTCCTTGAGGACCATCATGGCACTTATGTGCTTAATGTTGGGTTGTAACAGGCCCATAATGGTCATAATATACCCTTATGGGGTTAAATAGAGGCTTATGAGGGTCTGAATATACTCCCATAAGTGACCAGGTTAAAATGGTGTAGTGCTTACACCCTCATGGCACCTATAGTTTTATTACATGCATTCATTAGTGTGTTATAGGGGTCTGTATAGTTGAGGCACACAGTACACTCACATTGTGTGGCAAACAACATTTCAACACTTTCTTTTATTGACCGTCATTTTTTGACGGGCAAGTCACTAGTAATAATAATAATAACAAAAATAATAACCCTGGTGTCCTAGAATTGGTGATCCTGGTGGTAGCAGGGATCCTATAGAGTTGGCAGGATTGATCTAGGATTTTTTTCAAGACTAACCAAGTAGTTGCTTATGACATAGTCCAGTTTTGGTACACAGTATTTATGCTATTTCTTAAATATCAACAGTACAAAAAAAATATGGAACATTGTATATACCGGCATACACGGCAGGAAGAGAATACAGAAGAAACACCTAACCATGCTTCACTTAGCTACATTAACTTCCCATTTTACACAGTACTTACCTTGTTCTTATTATAATCGTAGCTGTTCATGCTCTTTTCAGGAGACTGTTTAGCAAGAAACAGATGCATATTGTGTAGAGCATGAGCCATGGCATATACTGCATTGTACACGATGTATAGGGAATACACAGGTCGTCGAGGAATATGTTCAAATCCAGTGCAGTTATGAAAATTATATCCATAAAATAATTTGTTAAAATGGTTCTTTTCAGTATTATTTGATAAGCATCTTTTGTATCTTAGCCAAAGGTCTTCAAGTAACATATCTCCTGGATGTTTTGAAGGAGAGAGATATTCTAGGAAGCGTTCAATCCCTGGTATCTTCATCTTTGGGATTTGTAAGGTCAAACTGTGATTAAAAGCCCTTCCAATAGCATTCAACATAAGCTCATCATTAAAAGCCCAGGTTGGTAAAATTATTGAAGTCTTATTCAAAAGGATTTTTGATAATAAAAATAACCTTTCAATAAATCCACTTGTGAGTGTTCCAATAAATATAATAACTGACGATACTGAACTTTGTAATGTTTTTATTATCTTGTTCTGCTCATTTGATGCAACTACATAATTTTCATTATTTATCTTAACAATGAACTCAACGCAGATTCCACGGATGTCAGTGTACTTAATCAGTTCCTGGATCTCCTTATCTGCACTGTCCTCATAAGAACTAATTATTCCAAACCAGGTCCATCCAAAATACTCCATAAGTTTTGAAATAGCCACATATATCACTGCACCATTTTCCTGCATCCGATAAAATGACGGATAAAGATTTGTGTCACTTAGCACAGGGTCTGATGCTCCATAACTGATCTGAAATATTTAAAAAAATAAATGTATTTATGGTCAAAAAAAAATAAAAAAATTCAACATTCAATTGTTAGATTTCATTCACACCATTTACAGTAAACTTCAGCCGTTTTTATCTATTACATTCAGGAATGGCAATGCCAGATAGAGCTGTTCCCTCTAACAGCCGGGAGAACAGTTCTACGGAAGGAGAGGGAGGGCAGAATAGGCAGGGCAAGAGAAAGGTTTTGGCGGTAGGGGACTCTTTTATTAGGAAGGTAGACATGGTGACTTGTCACCCAGATTCCAGGAATCAAACAGTTTGCTGTTTCCCGGGTGCTTGGGTTCATCATGTTGTGGATCGGTTAGACAAATTATTTGGAGGCGCTGAAAATGAACCTGAGGTCTTGTTAGATAATGGTACCAATGACAAAGTTAGTGGAAGATGGAGTGTCCTAAAGAATGATTTTAGAGAACTATGTAATATGCTGAAGTCAAGGACCTCCAAGGTAGTATTTTCTGAGATACTACAAGTGCCACGTGCTAGCCCAGGGAGGCAGAAGGAGTTTAGGGAGGTTAATGCGTGGCTAAAGATGTGGTGCACTAAGGAGGGGTTTGGGTTTTTAGAACACTGGGCTGACTTCTCACTTCAGTAAAATCTCTATAGCAGGGATGGATTGCACCTTAATGATGAGGGAGCTTTTGTGCTAGGGGATAGGTTGGTAGAAAGGCTGGAGGAGTTTTTAAACTAGTAGATGGGGGGGGAGGGACTAGATATAAGTAATGGGGTAGAAAGTGTAGAGGGTATAAGGGATAAATTAACAACTCATAGGGGAGGAGATGGGAGGAGGGGGAGTATAGTCAATAGTGAGGTAGTACTAAGTAACTCAAGTACAGTGGCAGGCACTTATTAGCAATTAATGAAAAATGGGATTTTATAGGCATTACCGAAATGTGGTGGGATGTATCTCATGACTGGATGGTTATAACCTATTTGTCTGTATGTTAAGCCTGAATTTAAGCCTATAGTCAGAGAAGATATTTATGGTGGAACTAGTGATAAAGTTGAATGTTTGTGGGTAGAGATAAATAGCGGAGCAGCAAATTCCAAAAGAATATTAGTAGGAGTATGCTATAAACCCCCAAATAGAGCTGAAAGTGAGGAAATACAATTATTGTTACAGATTGGAAATGCAACAAAGCATGGGCAAGTTCTAATAATGGGAGATTTTAATTACCCTGATATAAACTGGATAAATGAGACCAGCAGTTCAGCTAAGGGGAGCAGGTTCTTGAGTACACTCGGGGATCATTATCTGGCCCAGGTTATACAAGAGCCTACTAGAAATGAAGCCATCTTGGATTTAGTCATCACAAGTAATATTGATATAATATCAAATGTTGGAATAGGGCAACCTTTGGGAAACAGTGATCACAACACAGTCTTATTTGAGATTGAATTAAAAAAACAAAATTTTAAGGGGCCAAAAAAAACTTTTAATTTTAAAAGGGCAGATTTTAACGGTCTAAGGGCAGCAATACAAAGTATAGACTGGGACAGAGAACAGATAGGTAAAAACACTGAACATAAATTGACAATATTTAAATTCTTACTAAATATATACAGTATATACTTACCACCATATACCAAGTGGGAATAAAAGTAAAAGGAGTAAAACCCATCCAATGTGGCTTAACAATGATTTAAAGATCAAGATACGGAGTAAAAAACAGGAATTTATATTATACAAACAAGAGGGGACAGAGACTGCTTTACGGGAGTACAAGGAAATCACCAAGGCAGCAAAATGGCGATTAGACTGGCTAAAATAGTATAATAGTAATTTATACGACATTTGTGAAAAAAGCTGCATAGGACAAACCATACATGAGATCAAAAGAACGATTTTGGAACTTGTCAGTTTAGTTTTTAAATAAGTTAGATAATCCAGTTTATAGACATGTAAACTCCACATATGGGGAACCCATTTTGTGTACAATTCTCTGGAATTGGTCACATAACCACATGATGAAAGACTTTCGTTTTTTTAAATGTTGTTGAGAAATGTTTTTTTTTTTTAAATGTTCTTCAGATCACCCTTACAACCACATAGAATCCCTGGGTATTCCATCCTCCCAAGCGATGGTAAAGTGAATGTCTGGGAAATCCCCCCTCCCACTCAGTAAGGGAATCCTCTGGAATTCCCTTCCCCAATCACACCAGATCCCCACTATGAAGTATAACCATGGGAGTCTATAAAGACCACCATGGCACCTATAAATAAACCCTGTTTGAGTATTTAATTTCCCTGGAGTATTTGTGTTAAATAATATAAAGATCATGGGATAAAATATAGGGATTTCCTGTAAACAGAGTAAAAATCCATAACATTTCTGGGCATAGCAGCTACATTCTAATAAAAATGCAAAATACCCATGTAAAATGATAAAGTACGTGTCACTTACCTGTGTGTATCCATATACTCCCAGCACTTGTGCTATTGACAATGTTGTATGAGAAGACTTGTCCCCAATAACTCCGGCCAGCTTCCTGTGCCCAGAACAGGAGTAATTAGGAATTGCTGAACTCGATCCGGATAATATCTGCATCACACTCTTTAGAGCCTTTCTTGGTTGTGCACAGGAATCATAGATGTGGTATCCCAGAGTCATGTTGGGTAAAATAGTGGGGTCTTTGTTAATTTCTTCAATCGCAAAGAGAAAACCCAGGAAGAAGTAATAATTAGAGATATCGGGTCTGTGGGAAAAGGTTATGAGGTTATGGTCAGAAGAGGAAATTTGATGACACGGAGCAAGATAACACCATAGAGATGTGAAATGAAAATATAGATGAATAGAATTTAAAGTGATCCAGCAGATTAGTTGTCTAAACCTTTGAGGGAGCCCACCGGGATGGGAATGGGATTATTATATCAGAAGAGACACAAGGAATTAAAGTGCTCGGAGTAGAGCTATTGTGATAGGGGGAAGTAAATGGAGAGACCTTCAAAAGGAGGAGGATGAGAGAGAATTTTAATATAAACCTATATTTTATGTTCATTTCCAGACATATCTCACATTTAAATTGTTGCCCAACTGATAATACTTTATGGTTCCTGTAAGACTTGAACTGAATGCACTTTATCATAACCTGACATCACTGTGATGCCCCACAGTTTGCTGAGACTCCTTTTGTGATATTTTGCTTTGTTTTGTCTACAAATCACTGACTTCATTTGTATTTCTTTTCAGATGCTCCTATTTTGGGGGTTTCTTCCACCTTATACTTCCAGACATGCTTCTTTTTTTTGCCTGCTGAACAAATCACAACTCATCTGAAACATTTGTAGTTGACATAATAAATAAATCACAATGTCTCCCACAGTTGTCATTATAATGTCCCTTATACCTAAGATTTTAGAAAAAGCAACAGTGAAAAGTAAGAGGCTCTGTCCATAGAAAATGTGGAAAGAGATATAATACAATCTTGAGTTTTTGCCCACAAATCATATCATGTTCTCCAGTGGCGTAATGGTAAGGAAATGACGCAATTTACTTTAACTTTCTCTTACTTAAAAGAGGTAAAATGATCCTTCTCCCACTTCCTAAAAAAAAAAGCGAGGGGAAGCATTTGTGGAGGCTCCCACGTCGGCTGCAATGAGCCGCAGGCGGGACTTACAACGGAAAATTTACTGACTTTGCATCAAAAAATACGAGCCGCGGGACTTAGAAAAAAAATACGACCTTAATGCCCGAACCGCGCATACCTGAAAACATTAAAAACACAATAAATACACACAACAAAGACATAAAAGCCTTACCCACAGCGAGGAGGGGGGGGGGGGCACCAAGGACCTCTGCAAGTGAAGTTACACCTCAATTTAAGTCCAAATTCCAGAGTTTAGAGACTCGAAAATCCCCTAAGCGAGAGAAAAAATAGCTGCCGAAAAAACTAAAATGAGGTTACAGGACCCTACACGCAAAACACCACAAAACCTATACAGATTTTCCAAAAAGCCGTACGAGGTCCAAGATACACGTTTAGCAAGTCATCTACACCTGCGTACCACAACATACACATTCCCCGCTATTTTACAACACTAACTTACACAATGCGAAAGTACACAGCTACCCTAACGGCTTCCCCTCGCGCACGCAGCCTATTTACACTATACACTGCGCACATTGCTGAAACTTACACCAACAAATCTACATTGTATGCTCCAGGGACATCAAAACAGATTGTCTGCTCTTCAGCACAATGCTTCCTGCATATGTTACTTACAAATTGGTAAAGTATATTAATTTATAAATGTATTAATTATTTCATTACCATACAAAAACAAATTTACACAAAAACAAACAATTTTTTTTTACAATAAACACAAAATTCACCGCACAACTCACAACGAGCGCCAACGCTGCTCATAGCACACAAACTACACCAGGGGACAGACTTGCAATAAGCGTAAAAAGCACATCAGCGCAGACTTTTCAATGACAGCAAAAGTGCCTATCAGAAAAAAAAACACAACAGCCTCGCAATGAGCGCCGAAGGAGCTCAGCGCAATGTTCGCAATGAGCGCCAAAGGATATCGGACCAACAAAAAAATTTATGTCTCCACTAAATGGCATTACCTGCCTTACAATTTTATTGCCGAAATTTTTGGAAGGGCAAGTCGCTAGTCACATATATAGTTTCCAGTTTCCGGAACGCTTATGATGTTGGTCACACTTTTGCTAGCCTCGCGAAGGAACGCAAGACTTGGTCTGCAATGAGCACCAAGGGCGCTTATTGCACTGCTCCCCTTGCAAAGCAAGGCGAGCAGTTGAGGCACACAGGACTTAGACGGCAAGCAGTTTCACTTGTCTGCAAACCTCGCAATTACAAGCTTCGCAACTGCATAACTCTAAAAACACGAAAAGCAAACAAAATAATAATACAAAAAATAATAGCACACACAGCACAGGGGGAGAGCCAGGAAGCATGGGAGTAAGGTTGCAAGTAAATTTGAGCCATATTTGTTTTTTTTGTCAATACAAAATCAGCTAAGTGAGAAAAAAAATGGCGGACCAAAAACGTAAATAATTCAGAAACTGGATGAAAATGAGGCTGAGCAAAGCCAGGCACGCGGGACTTGGAAAATACACACCCGCAAAGACAGTAACACTTACACCAACAACGCCAGGCACGCGGGACTTGGAAAATACACACCGGCAAAGACAGTAACACTTACACCAACAACGCCAGGCACGCGGGACTTTGAAAACAAAACCAACAGCAGACATACAAACATTCAGCAGACATAGGGCCTCATTCAATTGTGATTTGGCCAATTGAATAGCCCTCTAAATAAGCACACAGCATATTTTTTTTAAAGAAGTTTTTGGTTAGTGAAAACCTTGCTTTTGGATAGATGCTTACTAACTAAAAACTTCTTTAAAAAAAATATGTTATGTGCTTATTTAGAGCCCTATTGAATTGGCCAAATTGCAATTGAATGAGGGCCATACAGAGGAGAAAGTCACTGGAAGGGACAGCGGAGAGATGGTGGAAAGAGACACATGGCATTCCCAAGCACAAAACTTACAGGTTAAGGAAAGGCGCTCATTGCGAGTCACTGTGATTTGTGACCAATGACCAACGACACTACTCACTAGTCAAAGCTACTGGCAAATATGTGGCTGTGATTACTGTGACTTGTAATATTAAAGTATCTGGTAACTGGTTTAACTAGCGCCTCAGGAGGAAGCTTGGCCTTTATTATTTTCTTTGATTTGTTTTGTTACTGGTATTTCACTGGGAATGTTATAAAACCTGAAAAATATATCCAGCCTCCAGTATATTGTGTTCCTCTATCAATATGTATGAACTCTCTTTACAAACTAGCAGCCTTATTAAATTGCGATTTGGCCAATTGAATATGGCTCTATATAAGCACACAGCATATTTTTTTACAGAAGTTTTTAGTTAGTGATCTTCTATCCACAAGCAAGGTCTTCACTAACTAAAAACTTCTGTAAATTATATATACTTTGTGCTATATAGAGCCCTATTCAATTAGCCGAATTGCAATTTAATAAGGCTGTAGATAACTAGTCACATGTGGTGCCAGAAGTGGGTATAAGATGAATGAACTTGTGAAATCTCTGGTACAAGCCACTTTATGTCTGCAAGAAACTACACAGCACGTGCTGAGACAAGCAGCAGAAGACATAAAACACAAGCCTTAGCAGCACAATAGGCCCAAGCAGCAGAAGACATAAAACACAAGCCTTAGCAGCACAATAGGCCCAAGTAGCAAGAATACAAAAAACACAAGCCTTAGCCGCACAATAGGCCCAAGCAGCAGAAGACATAAAACACAAACCTTAGCAGCACAATAGGCCCAAGCAGCAGAAGACATAAAATACAAGCCTTAGCCACACAATAGGCCCAAGTAGCAGAATACATAAAACACAAGCCTTAGCAGCACAATAGGCCCAAGCAGCAGAAGACATAAAACACAAGCCTTAGCAGTACAATAGGCCCAAGCAGCAGAAGACATAAAACACAAGCCTTAGCCGCACAATAGGCCCAAGTAGCAGAATACATAAAACACAAGCCTTAGCCACACAATAGGCCCAAGCAGCAGAAGACATAAAACACAAGCCTTAGCCGCACAATAGGCCCGAGCAGCAGAAGACATAAAACACAAGCCTTAGCAGCACATTAGGCCCAAACAGCAGAGGACATAAAACACAAGCTTTAGCAGCACAATAGGCCCAAGCAGCAGAAGACATAAAACACAAGCCTTAGCCGCACAATAGGCCCAAGCAGCAGAAGACATAAAACACAAGCCTTAGCCGCACAATAAGCCCAAGTAGCAGAATACATAAAACACAAGCCTTAGCCACACAATAGGCCCAAGCAGCAGAAGACATAAAACACAAGCCTTAGCCGCACAATAGGCCCAAGTAGCAGAAGACATAAAACATAATAAGCCTTAGCAGCACAATAGGCCCAAGTAGCAGAATAAATAAAACACAAGCCTTAGCAGCACAATAGGCCCAAGCAGCAGAAGACATAAAACACAAGCCTTAGCAGCACAATAGGCCCAAGCAGCAGAAGACATAAAACACAAGCCGTAGCCACACAATAGGCCCAAGTAGCAGAATACATAAAACACAAGCCTTAGCCACACAATAGGCCCAAGCAGCAGAAGACATAAAACACAAGCCTTAGCCACACAATAGGCCCAAGTAGCAGAATACATAAAACACAAGCCTTAGCAGCACAATAGGCCCAAGCAGCAGAAGACATAAAACACAAGCCTTAGCAGCACAATAGGCCCAAGCAGCAGAAGACATAAAACACAAGCCTTAGCAGCACAATAGGCCCAAGCAGCAGAAGACATAAAATACAAGCCTTAGCCACACAATAGGCCCAAGTAGCAGAATACATAAAACACAAGCCTTAGCAGCACAATAGGCCCAAGCAGCAGAAGACATAAAACACAAGCCTTAGCAGTACAATAGGCCAAAGCAGCAGAATACATAAAACACAAGCCTTAGCAGCACAATAGGCCCAAGCAGCAGAAGACATAAAACACAAGCCTTAGCAGCACAATAGGCCCAAGCAGCAGAAGACATAAAACACAAGCCTTAGCAGCACAATAGGCCCAAGCAGCAGAAGACATAAAATACAAGCCTTAGCCACACAATAGGCCCAAGTAGCAGAATACATAAAACACAAGCCTTAGCAGCACAATAGGCCCAAGCAGCAGAAGACATAAAACACAAGCCTTAGCAGTACAATAGGCCAAAGCAGCAGAAGACATAAAACATAAGCCTTAGCAGCACAATAGGCCAGAGCAGCAGAAGACATAAAACACAAGCCTTAGCCGCACCATAGGCCAAAGTAGCAGATTACATAAAACACAAGCCTTAGCCGCACAATAGGCCCAAGTAGTAGAATACATAAAACACAAGCGTAAGCAGCACAATAGGCCAGAGCAGCAGAAGACATAAAACACAAGCCTTAGCAGCACAATAGGCCCAAGCAGCAGAAGAAGACAGACATCTTCAGCTGGAAATAAACCAATGACGTAATGGTGCATAAACCAAAGAGTTTATTGATTAAGGAAGGCTAATGACTCTCGGCAAAATCATAAAGCCTGGTAAAATAAAAGATATAATAATATAGGCATAACATATGTACATGGGACAGTGGTTCTTTATACTAAAAGTAGAGCACTGTTGGAGGTATTTGGGAAGAATATGGCAACCACTATACCAGTGGTCACTAACCTGCCTTATCCTGTCCTGATTGACAAAGACTTTCCAAGTTTTGAAGGCATCCTTCAAGATAACAATTGGGAAACAGAAGAGAAGTCTGAAGGGTAAATCCAATCTTTTTGGTCTCATGCCCTGATTCAAACGGAGCTGATTTCAAAACAGAAAAAAAGGAAATAAATAAGAGAGATTGAAGAAAAGCCAGGCTATGCCATGATGGACAGCGGAAATAGATGCATTGTGCATATTAATGAAGAAAGTGATGAGCTTCTTTAAACAGGTGCATTTTTATTGTGGTTTTGAAGGATTTGAGGCAGGAGGTTAGTCTAGGGGAGCGAGGCAAAGAGTTACAGGAGATGATAAGAGAGGTTGAAATTAGAAACTCATCTCCTGAGTGAAAAAGACAATTGGGGGAGTTTTTTTAGATGAGAGTATACATTTAAAAGGGTGCATTATTTTGAGAGGTTTATACATTAGGGCAGGGGTGAGCATTTAATTTCCCAAAGGGGCCACATGAGAAACTCGGAATGCTGTGGAGGGCCGAACCATAGGCTCCATCTGCTCTATATTCATTTTATAGCTTTATTTTCTCAGTGCCAGGAGCAGGGTCTACAGAATGCTATCCATCCCAGTTAGTCACAACACTGCTGCTCACAAATTGACCCATTTTACAATTGGCAGTGTTTTTTTGTCCAGGACACAAATTTGTAGAGCCGGATGTGGCCCATGGGCCGCACAATGCCCAGGTCTGGATTAGGGTCATGATTTTACATTTTATTTTGAAGGCTATAGAAGTCAGGAGAGTGACTGACAGAGAGGTGCTGCAGTCACTGAGCATTGATTTTGGTAGATGTGTCTAGCAGATGCGTCCAATATGGATTGGAGTGGAGACAAATGGGTGATCTGGAGGCCAGCAAGGAGAGAGTTGCAGCAGTTGAGGCAAGATATGATGAGAGAGTGAATTCAAATTTTAGCTGTCTCCTGTGTAAGATAATGACGTATTTTGGAGATGTTTATTAACAATGCCAATATTTTTTGCTTAATTGTATGTGAAGAATGAGAGAGAGGGCAGGTCCCAATAGATCCCAAGATAACAGGCCTCGGAGATGGGAGTGATGGTGGCATTGTCAACAGCAGTGGAAGTTGTAGAAGAGGTTGAGAAAACAGTCAGAGGGCAAAGTGAAGAAGAGGTGCCAGAGAAGGAGACACTAAATGTTACATTTCTAGATTAACCATGAGAAGGCAGTGTCATGGATGCCAAGAGAGTGGAGAGTTTGAATGAGAAGAAGGTGTAAATTGGATTGGAAAGGGTCAAGGAAGGAAATAAATGGGGTAAAATAATTGAAAACAAATACCTTAGGTGGGTTTGAATCCAGGGGAAGTAAAGAGATAGGACAATAGTTAGATACAGATACAGAGAAGGGGGAGAGACACGGAGGAGGGAGAGAGGCACACAGGGGAGAAGGGTGAGAGACACACAAGGTAGGAGGGGGGAGACCCACAGGGAAGGAGGCGGAGACACACAGGGAAGGAGGGGGGAGACACACTGGGAAGGAAGGGGGGACACACAAGGAAAGAGAGGGAGCTGCAAGGGGAGGAACATGAGAAACACAGGGGAGTGAGAGGAGGAGGGAAGAGACACCGGTTAGTAAGAGGAGGGGGAAAGAGAATCAGGGGAGGGAGAGGAGGAGAAGAGACACAGAGGAGGGACAGGAGAAACACAGGGGAGTGAGAGGAGGGGGGAAGAGACACAGGAGAGTGGGAGGATGGGTAAGAGACACAAGGGAGGGATAGGAGGTGGGAAGAGACACAGGCGAGGGAGAGGAGAAGGGGAGAGAGCCAGGGGAGGGAGAGGAGGGAGAGAAGAGACCAAGGGAAGGGAGAGGGGGAAACCCAGGGGAGGTAGAGGAGGGGCCAGAGACACAGGGGAGGGAGAGGAGGGGGAAGAGACACAGGGAAGGGAGGGGGAGAGAAACAAGGGAAGGAGGGTGGAGAGAAACAAGGGAGGGAGAGGGGGAGAGACACAGGAGAGTGCAAGGAGGGGGGAAGAGACACAGGGGAGGGAGAGGGTAAGAGACACAGGGGAATGAGAGGGAGGACTGTGTTGAGCACCAAAGGCGCTCATTGTGAGGCCAGTAAGGTAGTGGGGGATTGCTATGAGAACCAAAGGCACTCATTGTGAGCCCTACAATGAGCACCAATGGCGCTCAATGCAAAGGCTGCGATGAGCGCCAAAGTCTGCAGCACAGACACAGAGGAGAAAGACACAGACGGGGGGAATAAGGAGAGGGGAAAAAAAGACAGAAAGCACAAAGAGAGGGGAAACAGACACATGGGTCAAAGACTGGGGAGGAGCTCACGATGAGCACCAAAAGTGAACATTGAGAACCACAAAAGTTGTGGGTTGCCAAGGCCTGCAATGAGCTCATTGCGGGGCTCGCTGAAGGCACTTATAGCAAGTCCTGTACAGTAGAGGGAGAGGCTCGCAGTGAGCGCCAAATGTGCTCATTACAAGCCATTCGATGAGCGCCAAAGCCGTAGGTACATCATTCCCAGCCTTAATTTAATTGCTGTCATTTTTGACGGCCAATCCCAAGTTGTAATATATTTTTTTTATTTCACATATACATTTTTTTCTGTGTATTATCCATACATTGTGATCACTGTAACAACGGAATATATACACACTGTTTTCTTAGTTTATAGAAATTACGTTCATATGACACTTAGTAATAACATTAATACTAGCGACTTGCCCGTCAAAAAATTACGGTCAATAAAATTGTAAGGCTGGGAATGCTGTTTAGCACACAATGTGAGGCTTTTATTCCTCTGAGTACCTTCGGCACTCATTGCTAACATAAACATTGCTAAACTAACCTGCCTCTACACTAACCTATTAACACCTACACTACCTACCTACCCCCTAATAACCCTCCCACCCCACTACTTACAGAAAATAATAAAAGCTAAGTGACATAAAATAAAAAAACTAATTCACCGAAAAGAAAAAAGCTATATTACATAAAAGAAAAAAATGTACATTAAAAAAAATGAAGAAATCTACTTTACAGAAAATAAAAAAACCTAAGTCACCAAAAAAATTAAAATCTACATTACACAAAATAAAAAACCTAAGTCACAAAAAATAAAAAAGGTACATTACAGAAAAATTACATCCACCTATTTAATATACAATAAATCGTATCTCCCTATCCAAGCCCTAATTCTAACCTAAAATAAAATAATTAAGACCATTTACCTTTGCAGATGTCCCTTCAGATCACCAACCTAGGGAAAAAAAAAATAATTATTGGATGTAAACCCTGTCAATCAAAATTTAGCCAATCAGAAGGTGCCAAGGAGTATGTCAATCAGAATGGGATACACCCCCACATCCTATTCTGATTGGCTAATGCATCTGTCAAACTTTTTTAAACCAAATAAATAAACATTCTAAATATTATAGATATTCTACTCACCTTTCCAGAATGTCCTCCCCATCCTCCTTATTTTCTTCTCAGGTGCGTCCCCTGTTAAAAATAAACATTACATTACTACAATATACACACAGAAAATAAAATAAAAATAATATACATTGAGGTTACCTCCCTCTGATGTCCCCGGCCTACTCCTCTTCTGCCCTGGCTGGGCCGTGGAAGAAGCTGCGCTGAAAAAAAACAAAAACTAACCTTTGTCCGCACTCACGGACCTCTCCGACGCTAATGAGCCTCCTAGAGACTTTTTCAGAAGAAATTGGCAATGGCGCATTCTGATTGGCCCCAAGGTGTAAGCCAATCAGAATGGGATACACCCCCAAATCCTATTCTGATTGGCTAATGCACCTGTCAATATTTTAAAATCAAAAGGCTTTATTGCCTTTGTCCAATCACAATGGGATACACCCCCTCAGGGCGATTGCTTGAGGCATCTGTGCTTTCTGATTGGCTGCAGTGACAACAGCCAATCAGAAGGCGCTATTCCCCTTAGCCAATCACAATGGGATACAACCCCACAGAGTGATTGGCTGAAGGCATCTGCACCTTCGAATTGGCTGTTGTCACTGTCAGTCAGATTACAGACAAGGAGAATGCGCTGATGCCTCCAGACAATCACCCTGTGGGGGTGTATCCCATTGTGATTGGCTGAAGGCAATAAAACCTTCGGATTGGTTTAAAAAAGTTTGACAGGTGCATTAGCCAATCAGAATAGGATGTGGGGGTGTATCCCATTCTGATTGACTTACTCCTTGGCGCCTTCTGATTGGCTAAATTTTGATTGATAGCGTTTTCATCCAATCAGAAGGCGCCAATGCCAATTTTCTTCGGGAAAAGTCTCTAGGAGGCTCATTAGCATTGGGGAGGTCCGCAGTTTTTTTTTTTTTTTTTTAGAGTGTGGATTCTTCCAGGGCCCAGCCCGGGCAGAAGAGGAGGAGTTTGGGGTGGTAAGTTCAATGTATATTATTTTTATTTTACTGTATTTTGTGTGTGTGTGTGTGTATATTGTATTAATGTAATGTTTTTTTTTAACAGGGGAGAAGAAAATAAGAAGGATGGGGAGGACATGCTGGAAAGGTGAGTAGAATATCTAGAATATTTAGAATGTTTATTTATTGCATGTAAATGTGTTGTACTAATTTGTTTTTGTGTTTTTTTCCCTAGGTTTGTGATCTGAAGGGACATCTGCAAAGGTAAGTGGACTTAATTATTTTATTTTAGGTAGGAATTAGGGTTTGGATAGGGAGATACGATTTATTGTATATTAAATAGGGGGATGGATTTTAGATAGATAGGGGGGAATGTGTATATTTTAGATAGGATTTATTGTATTTTAGATAGTGGGGTATGTGTGTATTTTAGATAGGATGTAAAGTATTTTAGATAGTAGTATATGTGTGTATTTGAGATAGCATATTTAATATATTTTAGATAGGGGGTATTGTATTTTATTTTATTTGTATTGTATTGTTATGTACTGTATGTTTTGTGTATGTACTTCATTTTCAGGTGTGACTTTTTTTTTTTCTGTAGTTGAAGGGTTGTAATCTACCTTTTCTGTGATCTACCTTTTTTTTCTGTGACTTAGGTTTTATTTTTTTTTAGTTAGCTTTTATTATTTTGTACAATTAGTGTAGTGGTGGGGTTTATTAGGGGGGTGGTAGGTAGTGTAGATGTTAATAGGTTAGTGTAGAGGGGGTGTTTGTTTAGATATAATGGTTTATTGGGGGTTATAGTGCAGTGTAGTGTTTGTAGTTAGTGTGATAAGGGTCCTTGAGGACGGTCATGGCACATATGTGGTTAATTTTAGTGTTGTAACTGCCCATAAGGGTCTTTATATACCCTTATGGGACTGATGGGATTATATAAAGGGTTATGAGGGTCTGTATTGACCCCAATGAGTGACAGGGTAAATTAAGGGCTTATGTGTGTGTGTATTGACCCCCATGAGTGACATGGTTAATTAAGGGCTTATGGGGATGTGTATTGACCCCCATTAGTGACAGAGTTAATTAAGGCTTATGGGGGTCTGTATTGATCCCCATGAGTGACAGAGTTAATTAAGAAGTTATTGGGGTCTTCATTAACCCCCGTGAGTGACAGGGTTAATTAAGAGCTTATGGGGGTCTGTATTGGCCCACATGACTGACAGGGTTAATGAAGTCCTTATTGGAGTCTATATTGAGCCCTATGAGTGACAGGGTTAATTAATGGCTTATTGGGGTCTGTATTGACCCCCATGAGGGAGAGGGATAATTATTTGCTTATGGGGGACAGTATTGACCTCCATGAGTGACAGAGGTAATTAAGGGCTTATGCGGGTCTTCATTGACCCCTATGAGTGACAGGATAAATTAAGGGCTTATGGAGGTCTGTATTGACCCCCATAAGTGACAGAGTTAATTAAGGCTTATGGGGGTCTGTATTGATCCCCATGAGTGACAGAGTTAATTAAGAAGTTATTGGGGTCTTCATTAACCCCCGTGAGTGACAGGGTTAATTAAGAGCTTATGGGGGTCTGTATTGGCCCACATGACTGACAGGGTTAATGAAGTCCTTATTGGAGTCTATATTGAGCCCTATGAGTGACAGGGTTAATTAATGGCTTATTGGGGTCTGTATTGACCCCCATGAGGGAGAGGGATAATTATTTGCTTATGGGGGACAGTATTGACCTCCATGAGTGACAGAGGTAATTAAGGGCTTATGCGGGTCTTCATTGACCCCTATGAGTGACAGGATAAATTAAGGGCTTATGGAGGTCTGTATTGACCCCCATAAGTGACAGGGTTAATTAAGGGCTGATGAAGGTCTATATTGACCCCCATGTGTGACAGGATAAATTAAGGGATTATGGGGGTCTGTATTGACCCCCATTATTGACATTGTTATTTAGGGGCTCATTGGGCTCTGTATAGAGCCCCATGAGTGATTAGGTTAATTTTTATTTTTTTCGGGTCCTTTACAATGAAGAAGAGGAGAAAGGAAAGAGAGACCCAGGGTAAGAGAGACCCAGGGGAAGAGAGACACAGGGAAAAGAGAGGAGGAGGAGAAGAGACACACAGGGAAAGGAGAGGAAGAGAGACACAGGGGAAGGACAAGAGGTGGAGGAAGAGAGAGACACAGGGGAAAAAGAGGAGGAGGGGAAGAGACACACATGGGAAGGAAATGAAGAAAGACACAGGGGAAGAGAGACACAGGGGAAGAGAGACATAGGGGAAGGACAGGAGGAGGAGGGGAAGAGAGACACAGGGGAAAGAGAGGAAGAGAGAAACATAGTAAGGAGAGGGGGAGGGGAAGAGACACAGGGTAAGGAGAGGAGGAGGAGGGAAAGAGACACATAGGAAAGAGAGGAGGAGGGGAAGAGACACACAGGGGAAGGAGAGGAAGAGAGGCACATAGTAAGGAGAGGAGGAGGGGGAGAGATAAAGGGTAAGGAGGGGAGGGGAAGAGACACACAGGGGAAAGAGAGGAGGAGGGGAAGAGACACACAGGGGAAGGAGAAGAACAGAGACACATAGTAAGGAGAGGTGGAGGGGAAGAAACACAGGGTAAGGTATACAGTAGTAGTGTAGTGATGAGCACTTACAATACTCATCTCCACCAGCACAAGGAGCACCTTCAGCGCTCCTTGCCAGCAACTGCAGCCCTCTCTAGGTAAACCTGCAAGCATTAGCAACAACCCGTATTGCTCACTATATATGTGACTAGCGACTTGCTGTCAAAAATTACGGGGCAATAAAAGAAACGCATGTAATCAACTCATGTAATAACACTATAAGTGCCATAAGAGTCATCCAGGACCCTTATGACCTAAAGTGTAAGCACTATACCATTTTAACCTGGTCTCTTATGGGGGTCTATACAGACCCATCATAAGCCTCTATTTAACCCCATTAGTCCCATAAGGGTATTTAAAGACCCTCATGGGACAGTTAGAAGCCTAACATTACCCCCTAAGTGCTATGAGGGTTCTCCAGTAACATCATGCCACTACACTGCACTAAACCCACCCCAATAAACCATTACATCTAAATAGTGATGTCGAGAACATCAAATTTTCGGTTCGCGAACAGCGGACCCGAACTTCCATCAAATGTTCGCAAACGGGCGAACCCGGCGAACCGCCATAGACTTCAATGAGCAGGTGAATTTCAAAACCCACAGGGACTCTTTTTGGCCACAATAGTGATGGGAAAGTTGTTTCAAGGTGACTAACACCTGGACTGTGGCATGCCAGAGGGGGATCCATGGCAAAACTCCCACGGAAAATTACATAGTTGATGCAGAGTCTGGTTTTAAGCCATAAAGGGCATAAATCACCTAACATTCCTAAATTGTTTGGAATAACATGCTTTAAAACATCAGGTATGATGTTGTATCGATCAAGTAGTGTAAGGGTTACACCCGCTTCACAGTAACAGACCAATCTCCCCGTTTAATGCACCGCAAACAGTCCCTCTGCACAACTGCAAACTCCCCATTTGCACAAGGTTGGATACCAAGCTAGCCATGTCCTGTTCCTTGTCCTCACTGATGTCATTGAAGGTCTCTTCCTCCACCCAGCCACCAAGGGTCACGGAAAGGTGACAACAAGCCCCCTGGTCCGTCTGCTGTGTTTGGTCTTCCACCTCCTCAAAGCCACCTTCCTCCTCTGACTCCTCTTCTTCAGACTCCCAGAGTCTGGGGGCTTCCACTGCCCCGCATGGATGATTATACACAGGTCAGAGTCTGGGGGCTTCCACTGCACAGCATGGAAGATTATACACAGGTCAGAATCTGGGGGGGTTCCACTGCACAGCATAGAAGATTATACACAGGTCAGAGTCTGGGGCTTCCACTGCCCAGCATGGAAGATTATACACAGGTCAGAGTCTGGGGGCTTCCACTGCCCAGCATGGAAGATTATACACAGGTCAGAGTCTAGGGGCTTCCACTGCACATCATGGAAGATTATACGCGTTGCCTCTGTCTGCGTTATTATAAGGTGTGTACTGTTAAGCAGTACTATTCCGATCGGTTTAATCCCTGTTACGTCCACTATCAGGGGACGTGTATATGGCATGGATTTTTGGAAGCGGGAGATGGAAAAAGATGCTTGGTCGGTCCTCCCACTTCAAATTTGGGGCACTTGCGTGCAATCTAAGGTGCCACCAGATATGAGTGTCACTGTGCACTGGCAAAAGTTGGCAGAGTAGATGCAATAGGCTTCACACACACACCTGTAGGCAGGCAATTGCTATTCAATCTATTACAGTCAAAAAAGTGTTGTTTTATGTCACTGCGAACAATATAAGCTGTGAGCCTGACACAGGCAGGCAACTGAAATTAGATTACAGGAAAAAATGGTTGTTTTCAATGTATGTTACACCACCAGGTATGAGTAGTGAAAATAAGCACAATATAAGCTGTTAGGTGTTAGCCTGTCACACACACACGCTTTCAGGCAGGCATAGATTACACAAAAAAAATGATAAAATGAAATAAATGATGTTCAAAGTTTCCTCAATGATAAAGTATAGGGGGCCAACCGAAAAGCGCATGTGTTCGCCGTTCGCGGCGGACGCGAACATGCGAAAATCGCAGCGAAAGTTCTCCGGCGAACTGTTCGGGACATCACTACATCTAAACTAACCCCCCTCTACACTAACCTATTAACACCTACACTACCTACCTAAACTACCTACCTACCCCCTAATCAACCCCCTCCCACCAGTCTAATTACAGAAAATAAAAAAAACTGAAGTCACCAAAAATAGAAAAATCTACATTACAGAAATAGAAAACTTAAGTCACAAAAAAGAAAAAAGGAACATTACAGAAAAAAAAAAAAAAACATTACAACCCCCTCCACTTCAGAAAAAAAAATTACATACCTGAAAAGGAAATACATAGAATACATACAATACAATACAATACAATATAAAAAAAATACAATACCCCCCTATCTAACATACAATCAATACTATCTATCTAAAATACAATAAATCCTAACTATCTAAAATACATAACCCTGTCTAACATAACATACTATATAATATACATTACATCCTATCTATCTAAAATACATACCCCTAACATACAATAAATACTATATAATTAACAAAAAATACTAACTATCTAAAATACATACCCCAATCTATCTAATATACAATAAATCCGAACTATCTAGAATACATACCCCTATGTAACATACAATACTATATAATATACAATAAATCATAACTATCTAAAATACATACCCTTACATACAATAAATCCTAACTATCTAAAATACATACCCCTATGTAACATACAATACTATATAATATACAATAAATCATAACTATCTAAAATACATACCCCTAACATACAATAAATCTTAACTATCTAAATACATAACCCTAACATACAATAAATCCTAACTATCTAAAATACATACCCCTATGTAACATACAATAAATGCTATCTACATATACAAACCCTAATACTAAACCAAAATAAAATAATTAAGACCACTTACCTTTGCAGATGTCCCTTCAGATCAGCAACCTAGGGGAAAAAAAAAATAGTACAACACATTTACAGAAAATAAATAAAAATTCAAAATATTCTAAATATTCTACCCACCTTTCCAGCATGTCCCCGTCCTTCTTCTTTTCTTCTTCTCCGGCGCGGTCCCCGTTAAAAAAGACCCATTACATTAGTACAACATACATAAACATAAAAACAAAGTAAAATAAACATAATAAATATTGTACTTACCTCCCCGTGATGTCCCTGGCCTCCTCCTCTTCTGCCCGTCCTCAAACAATCTGTCGCTCTAAAATAAAAATAAAATAAAAAACTAACGGAGATCCACACTTGCAGATCTCCCCGACGCTAATGAGCCTCCTACAGAGTTTTCCAGAAGAAAATTGTCAATGGCGGCTTCTGATTGGCTGAAAACGCTGTATATCAAATTCAGCCAATCAGATGGCGCCAATGTGTGAGCCAATGAGAAAGTAATACACCCCAAAATCCCACTCTGATAATGCACCTGTCAATCTTTATTTAAACCAATTAGAAGGCTTTATTGCCAACAGCCAATCAAGGGCCCGTAAGGCGCGATATTTGAATTTTGATTGCAGCGGGGGGGGGGGGGGGGGGGGGTCGGACTAATTTGTGGTTAATGTGGGTTTCCGAGCTTATCTCGGATCCCTTCTTTACTAAGTTGTATGTGGCTGGGCAGTCCAGGGTCATGGAGCCTCGTGTCATTTTTTCAGTGGCCATTTTTTTCCTCGCTTAGCCATTTTTCGAGTGCCGAAACCATGGAATTTGGGGTTACATTTGAGTTTAACCTCACTCCCTGATGTCCTGGCTGTCCCCCCTTGCTGTGGGTGAGTGTTTTTTGTCTTATTGGGTTCATTAGTGTGTTTTTAGTGTTTTTGTGCGTGCGCGGTTCGGGGGGTTAATGAAGTGTTTTACGAGACACAGGGGAGAGAGAGGAGGAGGGGAAGGAGAGGACTAAGGGCTGCGAGTTAACGGTTGTGTGGAGTGGATTGGGGCGCCGTAGGACTAAGTGCTGCGAGTTTAGAGGTGTGGTGTTGTTTCAAAGTCATGCGCCGTAAAGCCTCCACCTTCCGCAAATGCGGCCCCTCGCTTGACGAGGGACGCAGTTCTTGGGAGCTCGCAAAGCATGACGACGTTTAGTAGTTTGACAACTATTATATGTGATTATTATTATCTTTATTTATATCGCACCAACATATTCCGTAGCTCTGTACAGGGGTTTAGTACATGGCAAAATACAAACGTAACAGAAGAATGGAGGGCCCTGTTTTTTTAGCTTAGAATCAAATGTACATAGAGCTCGTTTCCAAGGCACAAACACCAGATTGAAAACTCTCAAACTTACAATTTTAGGGTTTAGGTGTGATACAAGAAGGTGACAAATGCAAGATGGCAATGTGAAAGCAATTTGTTTAGTCAAGTGGAGGGGTCTGGGTGCTGTACTGTAGATTGTGGGTGTAGGTGTTATTAAGCTGTGGAGTGCGCAGTTGTACATAAGGCTGAAGGTGATAAGATTTTTTAAACAGGTGAGATTTTAGTAATTTTTTTAAGGTTTTGAGACAGGAAGATAATCTAATGGAGCGAGGCAAGGAGTTCTAAATAGTACGCGCAGCACGAGAGAAGTCTTGAAGACAAGAGATGGGAAGGCCAGCAAGGAGTGAATTGCAGTAGTCGAGTAGAGATATGATGAGCGAGGGTATTAGAATTTTAGCTGTGTCTTCTGTAAGATAATGACGAATTTTGGAGATTTTTTTAGGTGAAATTGACATAATTTTGTTATTGATTTGATGTGAGGAACGAAAGAGAGGGCAAGATTCAGTAGAATCCCAAGACAACGGGCCTGGGAGGTGTGGGTGATGATGGTGTTGTCAACAGTGAGAGATATTTGAGAAATGGAAGCTGGAGTAGAGGGTGGAAAGATTCGGAGTTCAGTCTTAGAAATGTTGAGAGAGGTAGATTTGAGTTTTATCTGCATGGAGATGATACTGAAATACAAAGGATTTTATGAGGGTGCCAAGGGAGGAGGTGTAGATGGAGAAGAGGAGGGGGCCTGGGACAGAACCTTGGGGTTCTCCAACAGACAGAGGGAGAGGTGAAGAAGAGGTGCCAGAGAAGGAGACGCTAAATGTAGAATTTTTAAGATAGGATGTGAACCATGAAAGAGGTGTGCCCTGGATGCCAAATGAGTGGAGAGTTTGGATTAGAAGAGGGTGGGCAACTGTGTAAAAGGCAGCAGAGAGATCCAGGAGAATTAGAATGGAGAAGTGACCCTTTGATTTGACGGTTAGCAATTCATTGGTGACTTTCATGAGGGCTGCTTCTGTTGAGTGTTGGGCCCAGAAGCCAGATTGGAAGGGGTCAAGAAGGGAAATTGAGTGCGGCGATTGTAAACAAGCCGCTCAAGCAGTTTGGAAGCCAGGGGAAGTAGTGATATAGGGCGGTAGTTGGAGGCAGAAGCTGGGTCAGATGAGGGCTTCTTGAGAATAGGTGTAATTATGGTGTGTTTTAAAGAGGATGGAGACTTGCCAGTGTTTTGGGAGCGGTTGAATAGATGTGTGAGAGCTGGGATAAGTGTGGTGGATAGGGAAGGGATTAGCTGTGATGGAATAGGATCATGTGGACATGTTGTAAGGTGAGAGGTTGATAGTAAGGTAGATACTTCATACTCGGTTACAGGGTCAAAGAAGTCCATAGTGGAGGAGGGATTGGGGAAGGGTAAGGGCTGGGTGTTGTCGGTTTTTGGAGAAGATGGTGGGATAGGGCCAAGCTGGGAGGAGAGCTCATTTTGGAAGGTTTCAATTCAAATGGCTGACAAAGTCATCAGCAGTAAGACAGGGAGGGTCAGGAGGTGGGGTGGGCAAAGAAGGGTGTTGAATGTAGCAAATAAACGTTTAGGGTTGGAATATTAGTGATGAGAAGTCGTGTTGTTTGGCAAGATTAAGGGCAGAGAAGTAGGAGCACTCATAGTGGAGAACTCGTAGGTAAACTCGTAGTGGAGAAAGTCTGCTGAAGTGCGAGATTTCCTCCATAGCCGCTCTGCAGTGCGTGAGCATCTGTAATATTATAGTCATTTTATATATTATTATTATCATTTATTTGTAATGCACCATATTCTGTAGCGCTAAACATATTTATATATTTATATTTGGATATAGGTATATTTTTTAATTGATAATAAAGTAAAATATTCTCTATACAAATGTCTTCCCTCTTTGTCATATTACAGTACCTCCAAAAGGCTTCTCCTCCCTATTAATCATTATGAGGACAAATAAACCTTAATTATTACAATAAGAGATGGGTGAGGGGGAAGTGATTGGTGAGAGGGAAGAAGATAGGTGAGAGGGAAGAGAGAGGTGAGAGGGAAGAGGGAAGAGATAGGTGAGAGGGAAGAGAGAGGTGAGAGGGAATAGAGAGGTGATAGGGAAGAGATAGGTGAGAGAGAAAAGAGAGGTGAGAGGGAAGAGAGAGGTGAGAAGAAAAAAGATAGGTGAGAGGAAAGAGATAGGTGAGAGGGTAGTGAGAGGTGAGAGGGAAGATAGAGGTGAGAGGGAAGAGAGAGAGGCGAGAGGGAAGAGAGAGGTGAAAGGGAAGAGATTGGTGAGAGGGAAGAGAGAAAGGTGAGAGGGAAGAGACAGGTGAGAGGGAAGCGATAGCTGAGAGAAAAATGAGAGGAGAGAGGGAAGAGAGAGCAGAGAGGGAAGAGAGAGGTGAGAGGGGAGAGAGAGTTAAGAGGGAGAGAGAGATGAGAGTGAAGAGATAAGTGAGTGAGAAGAGTGGTGAGAGGGAAGTGATAGGTGAGAGGGAAGTGAGAGGGAAGAGAGAGGGGAGAGGGAAGTGATAGGTGAGAGGGAAGAGAGTTGAGAGGGATGGGATAGGTGAGAGGGAAGAGATAAGTGAGAGGGAAAAGAGAGGTGAGATGGAAGAGAGAGTTAAGAGGGAAGCGATAGGTGACAGGGAAGAGAAAGGTGAGAGGGAAGTGATAGGTGAGAGGGAAGAGAGGTGAGAGGGAAGCAAGAGGTGAAAGGGAAGAGAGAGGTGAGAGGGAGGTGATAGATGAGAGGGAAGCAAGAGGTATGAGGGAAGAGAGAGGTGAGAGGGAAGAGAGAGTTGAGAGGGAAGAGATAGGTGAGAGGGAAGAGAGTTGAGAGGGAAGTGATAGGTGAGAGGTTAGAGATAGGTGAGAGGTAAGAGAGGTGAGAGGGAAGCAATAGGTGAGAAGGAAAAGCTAGGTGAAAGGGAAGAGATAGGTGAGAGGGAAAAGATAGGTGAAAGGGAAGAGATAGGTGAGAGGGAAGAGATAGGTGAAAGGGAAGAGAGAGATGAGAGGGAAGAGAGAGGTGAGAGGGAAGAGATAGGTGAAAGGGAAGAGATAGGTGAGAGGGAAGAGATAGGTGAAAGGGAAGAGAGAGATGAGAGGGAAGAGAGAGGTGAGAGGGAAGAGATAGGTGAAAGGGAAGAGATAGGTGAGAGGGAAGAGATAGGTGAAAGGGAAGAGAGAGGTGAGAGGGAAGAGAGAGGTGAGAGGGAAGAGATAGATGAGAGGGAAGAGATAGATGAGAGGGAAAAGAGGTGAGAGGGAAGAGAGATAGGTGAGAGGGAAGCAATATGTGAGAGGGAAGAGATAGATGAGAGGGAAGAGAGAGAGGTGAGAGGAAAGAGAGGTGAGAGGAAGAGAGCGGTGAGAGGGTAGCGATAGGCGATAGGGAAGAGATAAGAGAGAGATGAGAGGGAAGAGATAGATGAGAGGGAAGCGATAGGTGAGAGGGAAGAGATTGATGAGAGGGAAGAGAGAGGTGAGAGTGAAGTGATAGGTGAGAGGGAAGAGAGAGGTGAGTGGGAAGAGAGAGGTGAGAGGGAAGAGAGAGGTGAGAGGGAAGAGATAGGTAAGAGGGAAGAGAGAGGTGAGAGGGATCCGGGAGATGGTGGAGTGTACACAAGAACTGATGAATCTGTTACTGTTTGCTGCACTAGTTGTTCCTCTCTCCTCGTCTCTGCGGCTTTACACGCCTACTGTCAGCCTGTTATCTGGTTCTAATTAACATAAAATATTATAATTGAAAATAAAATGGAGAAACAGAGCAGTTTATCACTGGGTGCCATTACTTATTTACAATGCCAATGTAATCTACTTATTTTTCTATACAAGCCTATCTAACCACATTCCACGTGACACTTTGGATCTATAGGTACCATCAGTACCGGTCTTTTTTCTGCTGTTTATCGGCTTCTCCCAACTCTGTGCTGAATTATTTTCTCAGTTGTAATCTATGTAATATAATAAAACCCAAGATTTGCTTCTATTCTGCTCTGTGTATATTTGACATTTTCATTCTGTAGCCGGAGGGCTCCTGGAATTTATTTTTGAATTTCATTACATTTTAGATATTTGATGAGTCTGAGTTTTTTTTCATCATTTTACATCTGTTTAAAGAAAGTTACAGATTTGTGTTTCATCTGCAAAGAGGAAAACGTTCCCTGGAAGCCCAGAAATAAAATCATTATTAAATATATTAATCTAAGAAGGACTGCGCACAGCGAGCTCGGAGCCGCCACATCCTCGGAGTTAGCTTCGTTACCAATGGCTGGCACCGGACTCCTTCAGCCAATGTCTTATTTAATTTAAGTTTAAGAATTAGTTTTTCATACAAATCTGAAATATTTACCTACAATACCCTAAGTGTAAATAGATTACTTGTAACATCTACTTAGGACTGAGACATGATGCCCATATATTCCATACCGTAGCAGACTCCTCACCGTCTATGCTATTCCTTACAAGACCTGTCTCCTTTCTGCGATGTCTTATGGAAACTTACCCCACACACGTCATGTAATGATATGTTATATTATCCACAGAATATTGTAACATTTGGTTATTTCCAGTGAGAACTCCTCCAATTATAATATCGCCATCTTTCTGATACTTATATTCCTCAAACCATTTAACGATATTGAGTTTACATGATGTAGCCAGAGAATGGTGAGTGCCTGATATATAATGGATCTTTCCCAGTACAAGCACACCGCACACAGCTCTAATCACATGAGGAAATAATAAATGATCTCCTCCAAGAGCATAAAACATTGTGTATAATAAATGTATCACCAACAGCAAATGTCCAGACTCCATGTTACATACACAATGCCAGATGTATGTACTATGTAACATGCCTGTATATGCACACACACATATATATATACTTACAGGGGGAGACAGAAACTATTTTTCTGTCTCATTTTGAAAACATTTTCTATTTTCTCATTTTCACACCTATAATTGTACAACCGATAATTAACAAGATGCAAACTATTCGGAATAAGAGCTGCAATAATAGCACCGAATATTTCAAGCAACTCCATGCAGAATACACAAGATTATTTACCTTGAACATTTTCAAACCGTCCATTCATTCCTATTTCTTTTCTTAGACCATTGTATCTTTGTGAATATTGTGGCGCCGGTGATCCCGCGCCCCGTATGGATGTAGTGCGCCATGGATGGCGTAGGGCCACCCAGATCCAAGGTGCTGCACCTCTACGGGTCATTTAATGATTTCCTCATTGTCCCTGGGGGCAAATATGTTATTCATAAAAAAGATAAAGTTCTGGAAACACATGGCTTATTTAGATAAAACTTTGTCAAAATTCAAAATTTTGGCACAAAGGTACGAGTCAGTTTGGCCGCGTGAATCATCCTCACTCGATATTCTGTGAATATTTTTAGTAAATGTCTAGTCCTTAAACAATATTTTTAGACAAAGTGGAGGGGTCTGGGTGCTGTACTGTAGATTGTGGGTGTAGGTGTTATTAAGCTGTGGAGTGCGCAGTTGTACATAAGGCTGAAGGTGATAAGATTTTTTAAACAGGTGAGATTTTAGTAATTTTTTTAAGGTTTTGAGACAGGAAGATAATCTAATGGAGCGAGGCAAGGAGTTCTAAATAGTACGCGCAGCACGAGAGAAGTCTTGAAGACAAGAGATGGGAAGGCCAGCAAGGAGTGAATTGCAGTAGTCGAGTAGAGATATGATGAGCGAGGGTATTAGAATTTTAGCTGTGTCTTCTGTAAGATAATGACGAATTTTGGAGATTTTTTTAGGTGAAATTGACATAATTTTGTTATTGATTTGATGTGAGGAACGAAAGAGAGGGCAAGATTCAGTAGAATCCCAAGACAACGGGCCTGGGAGGTGTGGGTGATGATGGTGTTGTCAACAGTGAGAGATATTTGAGAAATGGAAGCTGGAGTAGAGGGTGGAAAGATTCGGAGTTCAGTCTTAGAAATGTTGAGAGAGGTAGATTTGAGTTTTATCTGCATGGAGATGATACTGAAATACAAAGGATTTTATGAGGGTGCCAAGGGAGGAGGTGTAGATGGAGAAGAGGAGGGGGCCTGGGACAGAACCTTGGGGTTCTCCAACAGACAGAGGGAGAGGTGAAGAAGAGGTGCCAGAGAAGGAGACGCTAAATGTAGAATTTTTAAGATAGGATGTGAACCATGAAAGAGGTGTGCCCTGGATGCCAAATGAGTGGAGAGTTTGGATTAGAAGAGGGTGGGCAACTGTGTAAAAGGCAGCAGAGAGATCCAGGAGAATTAGAATGGAGAAGTGACCCTTTGATTTGACGGTTAGCAATTCATTGGTGACTTTCATGAGGGCTGCTTCTGTTGAGTGTTGGGCCCAGAAGCCAGATTGGAAGGGGTCAAGAAGGGAAATTGAGTGCGGCGATTGTAAACAAGCCGCTCAAGCAGTTTGGAAGCCAGGGGAAGTAGTGATATAGGGCGGTAGTTGGAGGCAGAAGCTGGGTCAGATGAGGGCTTCTTGAGAATAGGTGTAATTATGGTGTGTTTTAAAGAGGATGGAGACTTGCCAGTGTTTTGGGAGCGGTTGAATAGATGTGTGAGAGCTGGGATAAGTGTGGTGGATAGGGAAGGGATTAGCTGTGATGGAATAGGATCATGTGGACATGTTGTAAGGTGAGAGGTTGATAGTAAGGTAGATACTTCATACTCGGTTACAGGGTCAAAGAAGTCCATAGTGGAGGAGGGATTGGGGAAGGGTAAGGGCTGGGTGTTGTCGGTTTTTGGAGAAGATGGTGGGATAGGGCCAAGCTGGGAGGAGAGCTCATTTTGGAAGGTTTCAATTCAAATGGCTGACAAAGTCATCAGCAGTAAGACAGGGAGGGTCAGGAGGTGGGGTGGGCAAAGAAGGGTGTTGAATGTAGCAAATAAACGTTTAGGGTTGGAATATTAGTGATGAGAAGTCGTGTTGTTTGGCAAGATTAAGGGCAGAGAAGTAGGAGCACTCATAGTGGAGAACTCGTAGGTAAACTCGTAGTGGAGAAAGTCTGCTGAAGTGCGAGATTTCCTCCATAGCCGCTCTGCAGTGCGTGAGCATCTGTAATATTATAGTCATTTTATATATTATTATTATCATTTATTTGTAATGCACCATATTCTGTAGCGCTAAACATATTTATATATTTATATTTGGATATAGGTATATTTTTTAATTGATAATAAAGTAAAATATTCTCTATACAAATGTCTTCCCTCTTTGTCATATTACAGTACCTCCAAAAGGCTTCTCCTCCCTATTAATCATTATGAGGACAAATAAACCTTAATTATTACAATAAGAGATGGGTGAGGGGGAAGTGATTGGTGAGAGGGAAGAAGATAGGTGAGAGGGAAGAGAGAGGTGAGAGGGAAGAGGGAAGAGATAGGTGAGAGGGAAGAGAGAGGTGAGAGGGAATAGAGAGGTGATAGGGAAGAGATAGGTGAGAGAGAAAAGAGAGGTGAGAGGGAAGAGAGAGGTGAGAAGAAAAAAGATAGGTGAGAGGAAAGAGATAGGTGAGAGGGTAGTGAGAGGTGAGAGGGAAGATAGAGGTGAGAGGGAAGAGAGAGAGGCGAGAGGGAAGAGAGAGGTGAAAGGGAAGAGATTGGTGAGAGGGAAGAGAGAAAGGTGAGAGGGAAGAGACAGGTGAGAGGGAAGCGATAGCTGAGAGAAAAATGAGAGGAGAGAGGGAAGAGAGAGCAGAGAGGGAAGAGAGAGGTGAGAGGGGAGAGAGAGTTAAGAGGGAGAGAGAGATGAGAGTGAAGAGATAAGTGAGTGAGAAGAGTGGTGAGAGGGAAGTGATAGGTGAGAGGGAAGTGAGAGGGAAGAGAGAGGGGAGAGGGAAGTGATAGGTGAGAGGGAAGAGAGTTGAGAGGGATGGGATAGGTGAGAGGGAAGAGATAAGTGAGAGGGAAAAGAGAGGTGAGATGGAAGAGAGAGTTAAGAGGGAAGCGATAGGTGACAGGGAAGAGAAAGGTGAGAGGGAAGTGATAGGTGAGAGGGAAGAGAGGTGAGAGGGAAGCAAGAGGTGAAAGGGAAGAGAGAGGTGAGAGGGAGGTGATAGATGAGAGGGAAGCAAGAGGTATGAGGGAAGAGAGAGGTGAGAGGGAAGAGAGAGTTGAGAGGGAAGAGATAGGTGAGAGGGAAGAGAGTTGAGAGGGAAGTGATAGGTGAGAGGTTAGAGATAGGTGAGAGGTAAGAGAGGTGAGAGGGAAGCAATAGGTGAGAAGGAAAAGCTAGGTGAAAGGGAAGAGATAGGTGAGAGGGAAAAGATAGGTGAAAGGGAAGAGATAGGTGAGAGGGAAGAGATAGGTGAAAGGGAAGAGAGAGATGAGAGGGAAGAGAGAGGTGAGAGGGAAGAGATAGGTGAAAGGGAAGAGATAGGTGAGAGGGAAGAGATAGGTGAAAGGGAAGAGAGAGATGAGAGGGAAGAGAGAGGTGAGAGGGAAGAGATAGGTGAAAGGGAAGAGATAGGTGAGAGGGAAGAGATAGGTGAAAGGGAAGAGAGAGGTGAGAGGGAAGAGAGAGGTGAGAGGGAAGAGATAGATGAGAGGGAAGAGATAGATGAGAGGGAAAAGAGGTGAGAGGGAAGAGAGATAGGTGAGAGGGAAGCAATATGTGAGAGGGAAGAGATAGATGAGAGGGAAGAGAGAGAGGTGAGAGGAAAGAGAGGTGAGAGGAAGAGAGCGGTGAGAGGGTAGCGATAGGCGATAGGGAAGAGATAAGAGAGAGATGAGAGGGAAGAGATAGATGAGAGGGAAGCGATAGGTGAGAGGGAAGAGATTGATGAGAGGGAAGAGAGAGGTGAGAGTGAAGTGATAGGTGAGAGGGAAGAGAGAGGTGAGTGGGAAGAGAGAGGTGAGAGGGAAGAGAGAGGTGAGAGGGAAGAGATAGGTAAGAGGGAAGAGAGAGGTGAGAGGGATCCGGGAGATGGTGGAGTGTACACAAGAACTGATGAATCTGTTACTGTTTGCTGCACTAGTTGTTCCTCTCTCCTCGTCTCTGCGGCTTTACACGCCTACTGTCAGCCTGTTATCTGGTTCTAATTAACATAAAATATTATAATTGAAAATAAAATGGAGAAACAGAGCAGTTTATCACTGGGTGCCATTACTTATTTACAATGCCAATGTAATCTACTTATTTTTCTATACAAGCCTATCTAACCACATTCCACGTGACACTTTGGATCTATAGGTACCATCAGTACCGGTCTTTTTTCTGCTGTTTATCGGCTTCTCCCAACTCTGTGCTGAATTATTTTCTCAGTTGTAATCTATGTAATATAATAAAACCCAAGATTTGCTTCTATTCTGCTCTGTGTATATTTGACATTTTCATTCTGTAGCCGGAGGGCTCCTGGAATTTATTTTTGAATTTCATTACATTTTAGATATTTGATGAGTCTGAGTTTTTTTTCATCATTTTACATCTGTTTAAAGAAAGTTACAGATTTGTGTTTCATCTGCAAAGAGGAAAACGTTCCCTGGAAGCCCAGAAATAAAATCATTATTAAATATATTAATCTAAGAAGGACTGCGCACAGCGAGCTCGGAGCCGCCACATCCTCGGAGTTAGCTTCGTTACCAATGGCTGGCACCGGACTCCTTCAGCCAATGTCTTATTTAATTTAAGTTTAAGAATTAGTTTTTCATACAAATCTGAAATATTTACCTACAATACCCTAAGTGTAAATAGATTACTTGTAACATCTACTTAGGACTGAGACATGATGCCCATATATTCCATACCGTAGCAGACTCCTCACCGTCTATGCTATTCCTTACAAGACCTGTCTCCTTTCTGCGATGTCTTATGGAAACTTACCCCACACACGTCATGTAATGATATGTTATATTATCCACAGAATATTGTAACATTTGGTTATTTCCAGTGAGAACTCCTCCAATTATAATATCGCCATCTTTCTGATACTTATATTCCTCAAACCATTTAACGATATTGAGTTTACATGACGTAGCCAGAGAATGGTGAGTGCCTGATATATAATGGATCTTTCCCAGTACAAGCACACCGCACACAGCTCTAATCACATGAGGAAATAATAAATGATCTCCTCCAAGAGCATAAAACATTGTGTATAATAAATGTATCACCAACAGCAAATGTCCAGACTCCATGTTACATACACAATGCCAGATGTATGTACTATGTAACATGCCTGTATATGCACACACACATATATATATACTTACAGGGGGAGACAGAAACTATTTTTCTGTCTCATTTTGAAAACATTTTCTATTTTCTCATTTTCACACCTATAATTGTACAACCGATAATTAACAAGATGCAAACTATTCGGAATAAGAGCTGCAATAATAGCACCGAATATTTCAAGCAACTCCATGCAGAATACACAAGATTATTTACCTTGAACATTTTCAAACCGTCCATTCATTCCTATTTCTTTTCTTAGACCATTGTATCTTTGTGAATATTGTGGCGCCGGTGATCCCGCGCCCCGTATGGATGTAGTGCGCCATGGATGGCGTAGGGCCACCCAGATCCAAGGTGCTGCACCTCTACGGGTCATTTAATGATTTCCTCATTGTCCCTGGGGGCAAATATGTTATTCATAAAAAAGATAAAGTTCTGGAAACACATGGCTTATTTAGATAAAACTTTGTCAAAATTCAAAATTTTGGCACAAAGGTACGAGTCAGTTTGGCCGCGTGAATCATCCTCACTCGATATTCTGTGAATATTTTTAGTAAATGTCTAGTCCTTAAACAATATTTTTAGACAAAGATGCTAACACGGACGGCTAGAAATTGATACAGAAATACTTTTAAATACTATTGATTTGTAACATTGGATTTTGTTAATTTAGAGGGGCATTTAGTTGTCAGAAGTGTCAAATCCCAAGGGAAGTGCTTGGAGGTGCGTTGGTGGTTTCTGGCTTCTCCCAACCTTCTCCAGTATTGGAAGAATACACGATCTACTGGTCAGTGGCACCAGTTATAAATGTCACAGAACAAATATTCATGACATACAGGGTTCTCCTCCGCACCACCACACTTGTAACAGAAGCAGTCTCTGCACTTCCGCCATTTTTCCTCATCACCATAAGTTCCCTTTAGCACAACTGCCCTTCCCCCTCAGTCACATGTATCCCAACCACCACCAAGTTAGCAATCCCTTCTGGATGAGCTTGTGTACTTGGATTGAGCTGTGACCTTTACCATGTAGGGTCACCAAAGATTTAGAGGTCGTAGCAGAGAAGTCAGACAAATTATGGTCCAATTAAGAAAAGCTTAAATATTTGTAAGGACTTTGTTAAGTGGAATTTATTATTAAAATGAAATGTTTTTAAAGTAATAATGCTGCGAGAAATGTGAGAAATTAAGCACTGTTTGTAATTTGTTGTAAAGCTGTTCTGGCTTTATTGGGACATCAAATAAGGTATATTTGAAACTACTCAGGTAGGAACTGGCAACCAACTCCAACCAACTGCCAACCAGAGATACAAATATATAGCAGAGGAAGACAAGTCCCTCAGGTCACATCAATAGAGAAGAGCATAGGATGAGTATGAGTAGCACCAGACCTACTGTGGTGGTTGGGCCAAAGTTGAGAGGACACCCAACTGTAGATGTGACTGGAAAGGACAGCCGCGGCTGAAAAGAACAACTCAGCATAGGAACCTGGGACATTATATCTTTGAGTCAAGGCAAAAAGGACATGGTCAAAAACGAGACAGCAACAATAAATATGGCTATCCAGGGAATAAGAGTACTCAACTGGACTAGAAGGCGACCAACACCATATCTTCTACTACGGTAAATAATGTTGCAGAACAAATACAGTAACCCTCATAATAAAAAGGTGGCCAAAGCATCACACCCACCTCCCAAGCCCGTTGTCTTCGAGTTCTACTGGACCCCGCCCTGTCTTTCATCCCTCACATACAATCACTAGCTAAATCTTGTCTTCTCCTCCTAAAAAACATCTCCAGAATTCGTCACTATCTTACACGGGACACAACTAAAATCCTTATACACTCTCTCATCATCTCTCGACTGGACTCTGCTCTCATCTCCAAATACTCCCCCACCGCCCTCTTTGTTCTGCTAATGACCTTCTTCTTTCTACAACTCTTGTCACCTCCTCTCACTCTCACCTTCAGGACTTTTCTTGCGCTGCCCCTAGTCTCTGAAACTCCTTGCCTTGCTCCACCAGATTATCCTCCTGCTTTAAAACATTCAAAACCTCATTTCTTTAAAGAATTGTATCACCTTCCACCCTAACACACTCTCACCTCTCTCTCCCTCCTTTTCTTCACACAATACCTTTAGGTTATAAGTCTGCGAGTTTCAATCCCACAAGGTGCTTTGGAGAAAGCACTATGGACACTATGGATTTGAATCAGTTGTATCACTATGACATGTGTCATGTAAGTAAGCAGCTCCATATTCAGAATCACATATATAGTTGTGAGCATGCGGGCCGTTGCGAAGGCGCTCCTTGCCAGCAACTGCGGACCTCACAAAATTTACGTAGTTACGAATGCAAAATATGAGACACGTTATTACCCATTACAACCCCACAAAAATCGTCAGAAACCCGCGCCCGAAAAAAATACATAAAAAGATTACATACAGCAAGGGGGGGGGCACCCAGGACCTCGAAAACTGAAGTTACCTCAATTTATCTCCAAATAAAAGAGTTTAGACACTCGAAAATCTCCTAAGAAAGAGAAAAAATGGCCACCAAAACACCTACGGATTTCCTGAAAAAGACGGACGCGATCCAAAACAAGGACGCAACCTGCGCTACCCCAAAAACATTACAAACACAATAAATACATACAACAAACACATAAAAAGATTACCAACAGCAAGGGGGGGGGGCACCCAGGACCTCTGCAAGTGAAGTTACACCTCCATTTAACTCCAAATTTCGGAGTTTAGACACCCGGAAATCACCTAAGCAACAGAAAAAATGGCCGCTGAACAAAACGAAAACGAGACTAAGGGACCCTAAACACGGAACACACCACCAAACACCTATAGATATTCTGAAAAAGTCGTACGACATCCGAAACGAAGGACGCTAAATCAGCCACAGCCACATACCGCACATTAGCCGCCATTTTAGAACACTAACTTATACAATCCGGAAGTACACAGCTACCCTAATGGATTTGCCTCGCGCACGCACACTATTACACTGCGCACATTCATCACGCTTAAACAGCAGCTCCACAGCACTGATGCTGCAGCAACATCAGAACAGATTGCCAGCTCTTCAGCACAATGCTTCCTGCATATATTACTTCACAATAGGTAAAGTATATTAATTTCTTATTTTATTAATTATTCATTGCCATACCAAAAAAAAACACCAACGCTGCTCATAGGACACAAACAACGAAGAGCCACGCGATGAGCGCCAAAGGTGCTCAGTGCGAGGCTCGCAATGAGCGCTGAAGGATCTTAAAACACCAACAAAATTAATTTTGCACCCAAACAACATTACCTGCCTTACAATCTTATTGCCGTCATTTTTTGACGGGCAATTCGCTGGTGAGAACATAATAGTCTGTCCAATAGTCCCTGGAAAGTGAGAGGAGCTCCATGTAGCCTGATGGCTTCTGTCAAGCGTTTCTGCCAATAACCAAATCTAGTGATGTTAAGAATTTTGCAGCCCTATTAAATTCCCAGAATTGGTAAAACTGTAGCCCGTAACGTAGCCCACAAGACTTACGGCTATTACATTGGCCCTGTAAAGCAACCCACTAACAATCTGTGGGTAGAGGGTGAAAAAACCCTAGGCCACTGCCTGTGCTGTTCCACAAGGTTTGCATGCCAAAGATACTGGAGTGGGTTGCCAGTTCCACCTCTAGTGGACTGTGATTTGTCTGAACTCTCTACTATCACCTGCACACCTACACTCGTATAGCTAGGCTTGAACATGGATTATTCTCCTAATTGCTCCTCAGATTAGTTATCATTTGCTAGATGTGATCTATTCTTTGGTTCTTGGTCTTTATCTCTCCTGGCTCCTAACGCTATCATGATTACAGCTGCGGTCTGTAACTGCATACGCTGCAGTGAGCACGCCCATACTCTCTATTGGTTGATTACTGTTGTTGTGCCCACAAATGGCAGGGATTTGTCAGCCTCATGGATTTCATGGCACATCCATCTACCCCTTGTTAATTCCATGGAGCTGATATGTCAATGTCCTTGTTGGTCATCATGTACATGTGTAGTGTGTGTGATGTACATGTGGTTGCTTGTTGGTATATGGGATATTCACCTGACATGGAGGCTGGGTGCTGCTGGGCCACTAGGCCTGAAGCTCCAGCGATGGGCACCTGGCTGAGAAGGTCCTTGGCCACCCACTCGCACTCAGTATATGTCACAGTCACGTTCTTCTCATCCTCCTCCCCTTACCCTGATGTCATCAAAACTGAGCTTGATGGGCCTCACATCTCTTTACACTGTGCCCACTGCTATAACCTCCTTCCATGCCTTGGCCCTAGGCCCAGGCCTGACTTCCCTCCCCCTGGAAGGCTCATGGGGTGGCCACAGATGGCATCAAGGAGGACCACATTCTCCTGGTGTGTGTAATTGTCCCGTCTGTGCTTGCCCTTTGCCTCTTACCCCCCTCGACTCCCTGAACTGTCTCTGAGGCCTGTCTTTCCCTCGAACTACCACCACCCTGGGATCAGGCCCCTCCCCTTCTATCCCTCATCTAAGTGTGCCCTCTGCTGGGACCACCCTGCCATAACCCACCTCCTCCTCTCCACTCTCCTCCTCCTCTACCATTTCCACCACCTCCTTCTCCTCCTCCTCCTCCTGCTTCTCCTCCTCATCCACCACCAGCCCGTCAACTCCTCTCCTCCACCACTCCTTTCCTCCTCTCCTCCACTCCACCACTCCTTTCCTCCTCTCCACCACTCCTCTCCTCCACTCCCCAGGGCCACCTATGTCTCCTCTCTCTCCTCCTCACATCTCCTCCCCGTCTCTCCATTCCTCTCCTCCTCTCCACCTCTCCTCTCCTCCTCTCCACCACTCCTCTCCTCCACTCCCCAGGGCCACCTATGTCTCTTCTCTCTCCTCCTCGCATCTCCTACCCGTCTCTCCATTCCTCTCCTCCTCTCCACCACTCCTCCCCTCCTCTCCACCACTCCTCTCCTCCACTCCCCAGGGCCACCTATGTCTCCTCTCTCTCCTCCTCACATCTCCTCCCCGTCTCTCCATTCCTCTCCTCCTCTTCACCTCTCCTCTCCTCCTCTCCACCACTCCTCTCCTCCACTCCCCAGGGCCACCTATGTCTCTTCTCTCTCCTCCTCGCATCTCCTACCCGTCTCTCCACTCCTCTCCTCTCTCATCCCTCCATTATAACCCTAAAAATAATATAACAATAACTCAATAAAAGTTTGGCTGTATATGTATGATGAAAAAAAGTGTGTATTGTGTGTATATAATGTTAGGGGATGGGATGTGGGGGATGGGGAGTGTGTGTATAGAGTGACCTAGCTCTATGTGTCTATATGTGTGTTCTTTAATTTATGTGAATTGCTATTATGTGTAAATCTGTATCTGTAAATATGTGTCAACAAGGATTACGTGTAACATTGTAAATAGTATAATAGAAATAAACAAAACCACAAATTACTGCTCTCAAAACTCTCCTACTCACTGAAAAACCTCCAATTCTGGGACCTGTGTGTTACTTCGTCAGAAGATACAACACAGCCAAGGCATGGGTGGTTGAAACGCAACTTTATAATCTCCCTCTGTCAATCATCTGCGACTAGACAGCTTTCTATTTACTGAGCGACCTTTGCCGCACTACGTTTTACCACGATTGGATCGTAACAGCCAATGGCATCTCGACCAGCCAATTAACAGTTTGCATCCGCGGGAGGGCTTTACGGGCTTAAGGAATTGGCCATAACTTGTGCCCCTGCTGTACTGAATAGGAGCCCGTAGCATGTCCGCAGACATATGGCCTACATTGTGTGAGTTGTGGGCTTGGAATTGAATCAGGCCCATAGTTTGCAGCAATTTTTATTCTTACAAAGATTGGTACCATTTTATCTGTTAGGCTCTTCATTGGCTGATCGTCTACTGACCAATGTTTGTTTCAGGCTTGGTGGCTGTCTAAATGCAAGAAGGGGTGGTTTGGGGAATATATGTATGAAATCTGCATCTTCTGACTGTAAATTCTGAAATATTTTATGTATTTCTTCAAGAGCCAGATGGTAAGTTGTCACTAGAGTTGTATGTGAAGTCATTTCTTTAGTTTTTTTTTTATTATAGAAGGTAAACCCTGTTTTAATGGCAGAGGTTACTTTCTGCGTAATGAGATGGGGCATGTAATCCTTGTGCCTTAAAGATTCAGACAGTCCTAAGGGGTTATATCCACCCTCTTGTGTGTGAATTATTGTTTGCTAAGTATGGTAAGGATGACAACTAGAGCTATGGAGGTAGCTGCATCTGTCTGTTGGTTTCCTATATACTAGCTAGGGAATGTTACTGGGCACATTTTGCAATGTAGAGAATATAATGAGTCCCTCTGTCAACATATCTGTAGAGAGGACACAGCCACACATAACAACAAAGATTTATAACATCAAAGGGTCATGTGTATGTACATCCTCCAATGTGGTTTACATAACACAATATCCTGTATGTGAAAGTGGCTGTTACATTGGGGAAACTACTTCCCATAATTAATATTGAACCTGTCCTCCCTATCCAAATGTTTATTCACCACAATCAATACTCTTCTCAACCCACCTATATCTCCCTACACTTTCCTTTCTTACGGTTGAAGACTTTGCCAGCTTCTTTAAAAAAATAAAAACATCCAAAACAAACTCCCTTCTCATTGTAGCCTTAACATACTCTCCTCTCAACAAACCAACAATACCCTGCTTTTAACCATATCCCACATCCATTATTGACTCCCTTTACCCTAGAAATGTGAATTAATTCTCTAGTCTACTGGCAACCCCTCAATTTACAACTTGTTCACGTGATCCTATTCCATCACAGCTGATCTGTCCCTTCTCTACCACACTTATCCCAGCCCTCATATATATATTCAATATCTCCATAAACACTGGCAAATTTCCTTCATCTTTAAAACATGCCATCATTACAGCAATTCTTTAAAAAAAAAAACTCATCTGACTCTGTTTCTGAATCTAATCTTTCCACTTCCCTGGCTTAAAAACTGCTTTAGTAAATTGTCTACAATACCTTTCCGAAATGTATTTCTTCAAACCCCATTTCTGACCTCTTCTAGTCTGGCTTTTGGCCCCAACACTCCATTGAGACTGCTCTCATAATAGTCACTAATGACCTGTTCACTGCCAAGTCAAAGGTCACTTCTCTGATCTAATTCTCCTGACTTGCTCTGCTGCCTTCCTCACAGTTGACCATGCTTATAGTTCACATCATACCTACAAGGTCAAACATTTACAGCCTTATTAAATTGCAATTTGGTAAATTTAAGAGGGCTCTATTTAAGCACACCGCATATTTTATTTACAGAAGTTTTTAGTTAGTAAAGACCTCGCTTTTGGATAGAAGTTCACTAACTAAAAACTTCTGTAAAAAAATATGATGTGTGCTTAAATAGAGCCCTTTTAAATTTACAGAATCACAATTTAATAAGGCTGTTAGTGTCTCCATCTCTGGAACTTCTTCTTTCCCCTCCTTTTCTCCGTCCAAACCTCCTCCCTTGTTACCTTAAAAATTATTTTGGAATTCATTATCATTGATATGGTGATGGCACTCAAAACTAGCTCTCAGCACCAGAGCTATCCCTTTCTATTCTATTCTGCGTCTCAAGTATATCCTCCTAGATGTCCATGTGACCTAAAGCGCAGTATTTCAAAGATTGAGCTCCTAATCATCCCGCCTTCTACTAGAGCTCTCACTCATCAAATATCTTCACCCCCACCTTCCAGGCCTGTTCTCTTGGGGTTCTATTCAATTCAATTGAACAAGCTTGCAAGTTACAGGCCAAAACCATGTAATCGTATGTATCATTTCAGAGCTTGAACATGATCAGTTAAGCAAGGCCGTAACTACCTATTTAGAAACAGCCAATAGAAAATGAGATTGTCATCATTATGGCAGTATAAGATGGAGGTTACGTGTCAATCAATTAGCGTTTAGAGGTCCAGCCTCGCAAACCTGCAAAATACAAAATAATTTAAAGGAATTACAGTACTATTCTAGTCCATATGGGTGGCCTGATATGTATTAACTCATTGATTCCCAATATCGCTATAACCTTGAAATGAAACATAAAAATAATCGATTTTTTATTGCTGATTTGCGAGCTTGAGACTGTTGTGCAATTAATTCTAATGTTTTTCATCACTTACTCATTTACAGTGCATCGCTACCGTGTCTTGGTGAAGGGGCTTGTGTACTTTGATGAAGGTTTGAGCTATACCATGTAGGGTCAGCCAAGATGGGCAGGTCATGGCAGGGAGGTCAGACAAATTGTGGTCCACTGGATAAGGAACTGGCAATCCACTCCAGTATCTTTGCTAAGAAAATTTTATGGACAGGCACAACAAGAGACACAATGATATGGCACCTAGAAGATGAGCCCCTCAGGTCAGAAGGTGCCTACCACATTACTGAGGAAGAGCAGAGGGCAGGTACAAGTAACACGAGATCTAATAAAGTGGTTGGGCCAAAGCCGAAAGGACATCCAGCTGCAGATGTGTCTGGAGGGGAAAGGAAAGTCTAATGCTGCACTGATCGATTCAGATTATGAACCATAACTATGAACCAAGACGAACTAGATGTGGTCAAGAATGAAATGACATGGTTAAATATTGATATCCTGGGAATTGGTAAACTTAAATGGACTGAAATAGGACATTTCAAATTAGACAACCACCAGATCTTCTACTGTGGTCAAGAATCCGGCAGAAGAAATGGAGTGGCCATCCTAGTCAATCAAAGAGTGGCCAAAGCAGAGCTCGGTTATAACTAGTGATGTCGCGAACATAAAATTTTCTGTTCGCGAACCGCTAACGTGAACCGCCGCAAATGTTCGCGAAACGCCGAACCCGGCGAACCGCCATAGACTTCAATGGGCAGGCGAATTTTAAAACCCACAGGGACTCTTTCTGGCCACAATAGTGATGGGAAAGTTGTTTCAACAGGACTAACACCTGGACTGTGGCATGCCGAAGGGGGATCCATGGCAGAACTACCACGGAAAATTACATAGTTGATGCAAAGTCTGGTTTTAAGCCATAAAGGGCATAAATTACCTAACATTCCTAAATTGTTTCGAATAACGTGCTTTAAAACATCAGGTATGATGTTGTATCGATCAGGTAGTGTAAGGGTTAGGCCCGCTTCACAGTGACAGTCCAAACTCCCCGTTTAACGCACTGCAAACAACCACAAACAGTCCATTTGCACAACCGCAAACTCCCCATTTGCACAAGGTTGGATACCAAGCTAGCCATGTCCCGTTCCTTGTCCTCACTGATGTCATTGAAAGTCTCTTCCTCCACCCAGCCAGGTACAACACCAAGGGTCCCCGAAAGGTGACAACAAGCCCCCTGGGACGCCTGCTGTGTTTGGTCTTCCACCTCCTCAAAGCCACCTTCCTCCTCTGACTCCTCTTCTTCAGACTCCTCTCACTGCGTTGCCTCTCTCTGCATTATTATAAGGTGTGTTAAGTAGTGCTACTCTTATAAGTTTAAAACCTGTTACAGCACATATCAGGGGGCGTGTATAAGGCCTGGGTTTTTAGAACCGGGAGATGGAAAAAGATGCTTTGTTGGTCGTATCACTTCAATTTTGGGGCACTTTGAGACATTAGCTTCTTACACTCAAACATGTCCTTTACAGGCACCTGACTATGGGTAGATGAGCAGGAACTGCTCAAGGTGAGAGACGCAGTGGCGGATGGTTGAGAGGGGGCAAGGAGGACAGCAGTGGTTGATGTGGCTGATGATGCTGGACCAGGAGGAGGATGGCGGCTTTGAGTTTGTGTGCTGCTTGTACTCATGTGTTGGTCTGGAGTCACCCAAACATTAGGTCTCAACCTGTAGAGGATAAGGGAACCAGGCTACTCTAGACCTCATTCATCATTACCGGTTTTGACAGATCGGTACTATGCATCCAAGCTACTGTGACAACAGATATGAGTGGCACTGTGCACTTGCAGAAGTTGGTAGAGTAGACGCTGTAGGTCTGACACACACGCTTGCAGACAACTAACTGCTATGCAATCTATTACAGTAGAATTTTTTTTTTTTGTTTTAAATGTACACTACTGTTACACCAGATATGAGTGGTGTGTTAAGTAGTACTACTCCTATCAGTTTAATCCCTGTTATGTGCCTTTTTTTTGGGTTTGGTTGTTGAAGGCACAGTGCAGCACCAGAGGCCAGAAAAATTAGGCATGTACACATGCCTGAAAAATTAGGTATTGTTGATCTTGCAGCGAGCAGAGAAGAAGGTAGGCCTGATTCAACGCCCCAGCCCGCATACCCACACTCAGACATTGAGGGGGGGACCTGAGAAGGCCACGGGCCGGAGATATAAAGGGGGGCCATCCCAAATAAGCACACAAGCGGGGACAAAGGTAGTGAAGGGGACATAGAGGCCCATGGATGACGGTCGCCATCTTGGCAGGAAAAGGGCCCAGCAATTAAGCCAAACTGACCCAGCACCGGCAGCTACTTAAGTCAAACGCTGTACAATTACACCTTAATAAAGCTGAACCATGCAGCAGCAGGGATTCTAAACGGCCACACAGGGACAAGGAGGCTAACAGCCCCCACAGTCTCTGCACCACTCTTTTTAACAGATAACCCAATGGGCTAACCAGGGACCTTGCCCACATAAAAAAACAGAATTTTATTGGAGGAATTATTAGTCTCTTTACCCCCCAAGAGAGGACATAATATATGGTATCTTTAGACTACCTGATGGCCAAACCTCCTTTAGCCCAAATGCTATCCAAGAAACATTTCAAAACTTTATCTGACTGGGGGTCTATAGAGTGACATTAGTACAGACCTTTATCTGACTGGGTGTCTATAGAGTGACATTAGTACTGACCTTTATCTGACTGGGTGTCTATAGAGTGACATTATTACTGACCTTTATCTGACTGGGTGTCTATAGAGTGACATTAGTACTGACCTTTATCTGACTGGGTGTCTATAGAGGGACATTAGTACTGACCTTTATCTGACTGGGGTCTATAGAGTGACATTAGTACTGACCTTTATCTGACTGGGGGTCTATAGAGTGACATTAGTACTGACCTTTATATGACTGGGGGTCTATAGAGGGACATTAGTACTGACCTTTATATGACTGGGGGTCTATAGAGGGACATTAGTACTGACCTTTCTATGACTGGGGGTCTATAGCGGGACATTAGTACTGACCTTTATCTGACTGGGTGTCTATAGAGGGACATTAGTACTGACCTTTATATGACTGGGTGTCTATAGAGGGACATTAGTACTGACCTTTATCTGACTGGGGGTCTATAGAGGGACATTAGTACTGACCTTTATCTGACTGGGTGTCTATAGAGGGACATTAGTACTGACCTTTATCTGACTGGGGGTCTATAGAGGGACATTAGTACTGACCTTTATATGACTGGGGGTCTATAGAGGGACATTAGTACTGACCTTTATATGACTGGGTGTCTATAGAGGGACATTAGTACTGACCTTTATCTGACTGGGGGTCTATAGAGGGACATTAGTACTGACCTTTATAAGACTGGGGGTCTATAGGTGACATTAGTACTGACCTTTATCTGACTGGGTGTCTATAGAGGGACATTAGTACTGACCTTTATCTGACTGGGGGTCTATAGAGGGACATTAGTACTGACCTTTATCTGACTGGGGGTCTATAGAGGGACATTAGTACTGACCTTTATCTGTCTGGGGGTCTATAGGTGACATTAGTCCTGACCTCCTGCTGCAGTATTATTACTCCCAGTACTCCCAGGCTTGCTACTATTAGATATAATAACCTCAGTTTTGTTTCCTTATCTGTTGGTAACATCAAAATATGATTATTAAATATTTCATATTTGTTTGTTTTTTCTCCCAAAGTGATCCCCTTTGTGTGTGTCCCACAGATGTGGCGTTTCCGCTCTGCGTATGTTGGATTTGCACCGCTCAAAAAGTATGAAAAGAGATCCCCCCCCCTTGAAGCCCATTAATGACATCATCAGTAAATTGTATGTAACAGATTCCAGTGTTTAGGGTTTATGACCCAATACTGCGATCATATCATTTATGACAAAAATCCGTATTTGTTGTATTATTCAGACGCGCGTGCATCTTTGTGTTACATTTCCTGATACTTTTATTATCTTGATCTTTATATATTTACTAGCGACTTGCCCGTCAAACAATGGCGGCAATAAGATTGTAAGGCAGGTAATGGTGTTTGGACGAGTCATTCATTTTGTTGGCGGTCGGAGATCCTTCGGTGCTCATTGCGAGGCTGTTGGTTGTATTTTTTTTCTGATAGGCGCTTTTGCTGTTATTAATCTTTGGTCGGCGGTGATGTGTTTTTTGCGCTTATTGCAAGGCTTTGTGTGCTATGAGCAGCGTTGGCGCTCGTTGTGAGGCGCGCAGTGAATGGCTTTTATGTTTAATGTGATAATGTTTTTTTTGTGTATATGTATTTTTGTATGCTAATGAAATAATTACTAAATGAATATACTTTACCTATTTGTAAGTAATAAATGCAGGAAGCATTGTGCTGAAGAGCTGACAATCTGTTTTCATGTCCCTGCAGCATACAATGTAGGTTTTCAGTGCTGTGGAGCTGCTGTGTCAGCAATGTGCGCAGTGTGTAGTGTAAATAGGCTGCCATTTTACAACACTAACTTGCAACTAATAACATTACAAATCTAAAATGGTGCGTTACACGACTATACAAGCGGTTTACCCTCGTGCACTGCGCACATTGCTGACACTTACACCTCGGGTCACCAACAGTCCAAATGTACACTGTAAGCTGCAGGAAAATCAAAACTGATTGTTAGCTCTTCAGGATATTGATCACTGGATATATTAATTACAAATAGGTAAAGTATTTTAGTAATTAATTAATTCATTATTCTAAAAAAAAAATCTATAAAATAAATGCGCTTAATAGCATATTTTACACTGCCGTTACTTTACATACATTAACGCTTCGCACTTCCTAATACATTTGTTCATTCACAATAGTTATTATCGTGCATTCATTTAAAGTATTAATTAGTAATGGAAAATAAAAATGTAGACTTTACACTACACTAAAATGTTTTACTTTTTACTCTGCAGTTATATATCTGGATTAATGCTCATTGGCTGCCAGCGATAGCACTCTCAAAGCAGTTACACATCTAAATCACTTTATTATGCTCTGAGACCTGAATAAATTTTTTAATTTACACTGCACAAAAAAATTTATATATTTAACACTGTACTTATATATCTGTCTTTGCGATGAGCGCCGAAGATTGATAGTTGCAAAGCACGAAACGTGAAGGACACGAGGGAAGAGGCTCACAATGAGCGCCGAAGGTCCTCAGAGTACAAAAAGCATCACATTGTGTGGCAAACAGCATTGCCATGGCTTCAAACTTTATTGCCCCGTCATTTGTGCCAGGCAAGTCACTAGTGATATGTATCATGTATAATGCAATACAATATTATACAGTACACATGGGTATTGGAACTGGGAGGGGAAGGGAGAGGGGGTAGAGACACAGGGAAGGGTGGGAGAGACACAGGGGAGAGGGGGGAGAGAGACACATGGGAGGGAGTGGGGGGGGAGACACATGGGGGGGAGGGGGGGAGACACAGGGGAGGTCTTGTGCTTTATTATTATTATTATTATTACTATGTAATGTGTAGATGTACCGGCTGGCATGCTCTTCTACATTATTATTATTATTATTACTATATAATGTGTAGATGTACCGGCTGGGCATGCTCTTGTGTATTATTATTATTATTATTATTATTACTATATAATGTGTAGATGTACTGGCTGGGCATGCTTTTGTGTATTATTATTATTATTATTACTATATAATGTGTAGATGTACCGGCTGGGCATGCTCTTGTGTATTATTATTATTATTACTATATAATGTGTAGATGTACTGGCTGGGCATGCTCTTGTGTATTATTATTATTATTATTATTATTACTATATAATGTGTAGATGTACTGGCTGGGCATGCTTTTGTGTATTATTATTATTATTACTATATAATGTGTAGATGTACTGGCTGGGCATGCTCTTGTCTATTATTATTATTATTACTATATAATGTGTAGATGTACTGGCTGGGCATGCTTTTGTGTATTATTATTACTATATAATGTGTAGATGTACCGGCTGGGCATGCTCTTGTGTATTATTATTATTATTATTACTATATAATGTGTAGATGTACCGGCTGGGCATGCTCTTGTGTATTATTATTATTATTATTATTATTATTATTACTATATAATGTGTAGATGTACTGGCTGGGCATGCTTTTGTGTATTATTATTATTATTACTATATAATGTGTAGATGTACTGGCTGGGCATGCTCTTCTACATTATTATTATTATTATTACTATATAATGTGTAGATGTACCGGCTGGGCATGCTCTTGTGTATTATTATTATTATTATTATTACTATATAATGTGTAGATGTACTGGCTGGGCATGCTTTTGTGTATTATTATTATTATTACTATATAATGTGTAGATGTACCGGCTGGGCATGCTCTTGTGTATTATTATTATTATTATTATTATTATTATTACTATATAATGTGTAGATGTACTGGCTGGGCATGCTTTTGTGTATTATTATTATTATTACTATATAATGTGTAGATGTACTGGCTGGGCATGCTCTTGTGCATTATTATTATTAGTAGTAGTAGCCGGTACATCTACACATTATATAATAATAATAATAATAATAATAATAATAATAATGCACAAGAGCATGCCCAGCTGGTACATCTACACATTATACCGTAGTAATATTAATAATAATAATAATGCACAAGAGTCCTTCAGCACTGCACTGGACACTGAATAAACTTGCCTAGCTATGGTTTTCCCTATTGATGCAGTATCACCTACACTCTCCCTCCTCTCAGTAAGACTGCAAGTTAGTTATGATTCCAAAATGGCTACTGTCCATGAGGTTAAAGGGTCTGGAAGGGAGTGTATGCTGCTGATTGGCTGGAATGTGTCTGCTGACTGTGACATGCAGGGTCAAAGTTTGCTCAATGATAAAGTATTAGGGGCGGGTCGAATATTGCATATGTTCGCAGTTCGACGCGAACGCGAACATTCTATGTTTGCCGGGAACAGTCCGCCGGCGAACTATTCGCGACATCTCTACTTATAACCCAATAAATGATAGAATGATTTAAAGCCATTTGATATCACTATGATCCAAGTCTATGCTCCAACCATGGATGCTGAAGAAGCTGAAGTTGTCCAGCTCTATGAAGACATTCAACACGTCATAGATATAACACCAGGAAAAGATGTTACTATCATCCTAGGAGATTGGAATAACTGGAATAACTGGCAAATTTGGCCTTGGAGAACAAAATGAAGCAGATCAAAGATTAGTAGAAATCTGTCAGATAATTCTCTGGTCATAGCAAGTACCCTCTATCAACAGCCTCCGAGACGACTCTACACATGGACATCACCAGATGGATAACATAGAAATAAGATTGACTATATACTTTGCAGCAGAAGATGGAGGAGCTCGATACAGTCAGAAAAAACAAGACCTGAGCTGACCGAGGCTCAGACCATGAGCTTCTTATTGCAAAGTTGAAAAATAAACTGAAGAAAAAAGGGAAAACCATCAGACCAAGGAGATATGAAATAAATAATATCCCTTGAGAAAATGCAGTTTAAGTAAAGAATAGATTTAAGGAACTAGACAAGGAAGATAGAAGGCCTGAAGAACTAGACATGAAAGATAGAATGCCTGAAGAACTTTGGACCAAAGTTTCCAACATAATCCAGGAAACAGCAACAAAGAATATCCCTAAAAGAAAGAAATGTAAGAAGTCAAACTACAGTGCCTTGCAAAAGTATTCACCCCCTTGGCATTTTTTGTTGCCTCACAACATGGAAGTAACATGGATTGTTTGAGGATTTGTATCATTTAATTTACAGAACTTGCCACAACTTTCAAGTTTTTTTTTTTTTTTTTTTATTGTGAAGTAAACGACAAATAGGACAAAATAACATAAAAAGTCCCTGTGCATAACTATTTACCCCCCTAAAGTCAATAGTTTGTAGCGCCGCCTTGTGCGGCAATCACAGCTCCAAATCGCTTTGGATAAGTCTCTATGAGCTTGCCACATCTTACCACTGGGATTTTTGCCCATTCCTCCTTGCAAAACTACAGCTGTGGATCTCTGCAGCTCCTCCAGGGTTACCTTAGGTCTCTGTGCTGCCTCTCTGATTAATGCCCTCCTTTCCCGGTCCGTGAGTTTTGGTGGCCGGCCGTCTCTTGGCAGGTTTGCTGTTGTGCCATGTTCTTTCCATTTGGTTATGATAGATTTGATGGTGCTCCTGGGGATCATCAAAGATTTGGATATTTTTTTATAACCTAACCCTGACAAGTACTTCTCAACAACATTGTCTTTACTTGTTTGGAGAGTTCCTCTGTCTTCATAGCAGTGTTCGGTTAGTGGTGCCTCTTGCTTAGGTGTTGCAGCCTCTGGGGCCTTTCAAAAAAGGTGTGTATATGTAATGACAGATCATGTGACACTTAGATTGCACAAAGGTGGACATCATTTCACTAATTATGTGACTTCAGAAGGTAATTGGTTGCACCAGAGCTTTTTATGGTCTTCATAACAAAGGGGGTGAATACATACGCACATGCCAATTTTCTGTTTTCTATTTCTAAAAAATAGTATTATGTATATATTATTACCATTTCAACTTTACCAACATAGACTATTGTGTTCTGATCCACCCCATACAATTCAGATTAACAAAACATTGGAACTTAATGTTGTAATGTAACAAAATAGGTAAAATGGCAAGGGGGTGAATACTTTTGCAAGGCACTGTAGCTGTCTGATGAGGCTTTGAAAGTAGCCAGGAAAAGAAGGAAAGTAAAAGGAAGTGAAGATAAGAAAATATTTGTCCAACTGAATGCAGACTTCCAGAGCATAGCAAGAAGAGGCAAGGAGACATTCTACAATGAGCAATGTAAAGAGATTAAGGAAGATAACCGCTTGGGTAAATCAAGAGAACATTTGGAACCTAAAAGACACCTTTCATGCAAAAGTGGTAAAAGACAAAAATGATATGGACTTAACAGAAGTCGATCAGATAAAGAAGAGGTGGCCGGAATACACTGAAGATCTATACAGGAAGGATCTTAACTACAGGGATGACCTCAATAATGTGCCCAATGAGTTGGAGCCAAACATCTTGGAGAGTGAAGTGAGATGGGCCCTAGGATGTCTTGCTGATAATAAGGCTGCAGGAGGTGATGGAATCCTAATTGAACTTTTCAAAAGTCTGCAAGATGATGCTGTGGAAGTGTTACTTGTCTTATGCCAACACATTTGGAAAACTCAACAAAGGTCAGTCTACATCCCAATCCCAAAACAAGTCAGTGCCAAAGAGTGCTCCAATTATCTGACAATTGCACTCATTTCACATGTCAGCAAGGTAATGCTTAAGATTCTATAAGCCCGACTCCAACAATATATGGACCAGAAACTACCAGATGTGCAAACCGGCATCCGCAGAGGAAAGGAACAAGAGATCAAATTAAGCAAGCAAGTTCCATTTACTACTCCTTTATTGACTACGCCGATGATACTACTCTAATGGCTGAAAGTGAGGAAGAACTAAAGGACTTATTGATGAGGGTAAAAGAAGAGAGTGCAAAAGCTGGCCTGGTGCTCAACGTTAAAAAGACGAAGATCATGGCAAACGGCAATCTCACTTCCTGGCAAATAGATGGGAAAGAAGTGGAGGCAGTGACAGATTTTATTTTCCTTGGATCCAAGATCTCTGCAGATGGTGACTGTAGTCATGAAATTAAAAGATGTTTGCTACTGGGGAGGAAAGCTTGGACAGGCTAGTAAAAAGAAAAGATATTGAGCTATCATCAAAGGTCCGCATAGTTTGAACTATGGTATTCCCAGTAGTAACATATGAATGTGAGAGCTGGACCATAAAGGAATCTGAGCACCGTAGAATTGACGCCTTTGAATTGTGGTGTTGGAGAAGACTGCTTAGAATCTCTTGGACTGCAAGAAGATCCAATAAATCAATACTTCAGGAAATCAAGACATTCTGTTCACTAGAAGGTATGATCATGAGGCCGAAGCTCAAATATTTTGGCCATATTATGAGACGGCAGGATTCCCTAGAAAAGACTCTGATGCTGGGAAAGATTGAAGGCACAAGAGGAAGGGGATGACAGAAGCAGAGATGGATAGATGAGGTCACTGAAGAAATGAACATGAACTTGATGGAGCTCAGCGTGGCAGTGACTGAGAGATGCACCTGGCATGACAATAAAATGTCAGATTTCAGAAATGTACAGAATATTATTATAGCTCAATGCCTTTCCTCTACTGATTCTATTATAAGGACAGGATTCTTACCACAGTTCATAGGATATTATATGCAATTTGTAACCAAACATTATGAAGTTTTATATTTCAATATTATTTGTAATATTCCCAAGTAAATGCTGTTTTGTGTTTATTTCAGATCTAAACAGGATAATGTAACATTTGGGAAAAAATATGCACCTCAGAAGTCCTGTATTTGATGCCAGTATATCTCTATTACATTGTATGATGACCTATGATACTGTGGTCCATAGAGTCAAGGGGAGTCGGACACGACTAAACAACTAAACAACAACAATGTATTTTATTTTTTGCATTTACAGTGCTACGGACATGTCTTTAACCCCTGTAAGGTCCCATTTGGTACCCGTAGGATTTTCCATTTACGGGTGTGAAAACATTTGTGGGCTTGTAAGATTGTAGCAATTGAATAGCAATTTGCGATTTTAGCGATCATAACTCTTGCGTACATGAAAGATCACAGGCTTAGATGAGGTGTAAGTTACGGTTCGCTAAAATATGCCAATTGAATAGCAAATTAGTTTACAGGCTACATTACGGACTCCCATTAGCAACAATTTCTCAATTGAATGAGGCCCTAAATTTGCACGTCTTCAATCTTGTGTTGGTGCGTTAGGGAAAGTACTATGGGCTTCATTCAATTGAGAAGCCTTTGATCGTTCACGTTCGCAAGAGTTATAATCGCTAAAATCGCTACATACGCTCGCATGGTTTACTGTTTTGGCTTTTGGCCCGTAAGTTGCGGACTTGTTCAATTGAATTGCTCCGTAATTGTAGTTCAAGCCCGCAGCAAGCCTGCAGACATACAGCCTTTATACCGTGTGTTGCGGCCTTGCAATTGAATGAGGCCCTATGTGTTTTAGATTCTAAGCTCAAAGACAGCATTCGCCAGTCTAATGCAATGTGTTAGAATAGTAACACAGAGCTAAGGAATATGCCGGTACATTACAAATAAAGGAAAATAATAATAATAATAATAATAATAATAATAATAATAACATTAATAATAATAATAATAATAATAATAATAATAATAATAATAATAATAATAATAATAAAAATAATAATTGTAAATTGTTTTGCCCATTATATTGTTTCATGGATAACTGCTCACATATTTTATTTTTTTTAAACACATTTCCTAACCCGTCAGGTTTAGTTATTCAAAAGACCACAAGGAGACATTTGACCATATTGGTCTAACTACATAACACGTATGATACAGTGGGAGTTATTATTATTATAGCTTATTTATAATGCGCCAACATATTCCGTAGCGCTGTACATAAATTAGGAGTCCTACCTCTTTTATTGTTAGCAATTGTAATGTCACCTTACAAAGACGCTACACGACAATAAAATGGCAGATTTCAGGAATGTACAGAATATTATTATAGCTCAATCCCTTTCCTCTGCTGATTCTATTATAAAGACAGGATCCTTACCACAGTTCATAATATATTATACACAACTTGTAACCAAATTTCATGAAGTTTTACATTTGAGTATTATTTTTTAATATTCCCAAGTAAATGCTGTTTTGTGTTCATATCAGATCTAAACAGGATAATGTAACATTTTGGAACAAATATGCACCCCAGAAGTCCCGTATTTGATGCCAGTATGGCGAATATCTCTACAGCCACCATTTGTTTCCCATTGGTGCTCAGATAAGCCGGGATCATTGCAATCCAGACACTGCAGAACACCAGCATGCTGAAGGTGATGAACTTGGCCTCATTAAAGTTGTCCGGTAATGTCCTTGTGTAGAAAGCAATGACAAAGCTCACAGCTGCCAGCAGTCCCATGTACCCCAACATAGAGTAAAAAGCAAACACAGAGCCCTCGTTACATTGTATGATGACCTTTCCAGGGTCAGAGCGCATGTTGATCTCTTGGAAAGGGGGTGAGGCCACCAACCAGATCGTACAAATAATAATTTGGATGGAAGAAAAAACAATAACTACAGAATTGGACAGTTTGACTCCAACCCATTTTCTCCACTTACTGTCAGGTTTGATAGCTTTGAATACAATGCCAACCATGAGAGTCTTGGCCAAGACAGAAGACACAGCCACAGAGAAGATGATTCCAAATGCCGTGTGACGGAGCATGCAAGTTATATCAACAGGACGACCAAGAAACAGAAACACACAGAGATAACTCAGCATGATGGAGACAAGGAGAAGGAAGCTGAGGTTCTTGTTATTAGCTTTCACAAGAGGAGTGTTAAGAAAAAAGATAAAGATTCCCAAGATAAGAGATGTTAAAGAAGTGAATGATATGGACAAAAGAGAAAAGATAACGGCCACAATGTCATTTGTGTAGGACAGAAAATCAATAATCTTAGGGACACATTGATCCTTCTTCTTATTGGGCCATTCCAAGCTTTGGCACTTTAGGCAGTTGTCACTATCTGTAAAATTAGAAGAAAAAGAAAGTCAGCAAATAACTTGCCACTTCACTATAGTTATATACACATATATAATTTCACTTAATAAAACCTGTTGTTTCCCTAAAATGTCAAAACAGTGCAAATACTTTAATACAAAGATGATTGAATTTTAGTCTCCAATAGGTGATTGAAAAGACTTAACCGAAACTCGACTTTGTATCCAAAGGGCTTGATTGCACAAAGACACATAGTAGTGAGAAGAGGCACCATATTTTGTGGGAGTTTTTATCTTACTTACTATAGTCCTTATGTTGTTGGAGACAAACATTTTCAAATTCTCACTGTTACGACCTAGATTTGGACACCAAAGCACACTGCTATTTATTCCTTGCAAATGAGGAGAGGAGTGTTGGGGAGGAGGAGATTTGGGGAGGAGTAGAGGAGTGGTGGAGAGGAGGAGAGGAGTGGTATGAGGAGGAGAGGAGTGGTATGAGGAGGAGAGGAGTGGTGAAGGAAAGGAGGAGTTGGAGGAGGAGGAGGAGTTGGTGGAGGAGGAAGAGGTGGCAAAGGAGGAGGAGTCAGTCGAGGAGCAGGAGAAGGAGGCGAATGTAGAATAGGAGGTGGGTGGTGGCAGGTTGGCCCTAGTACCAGACACACATAGAAGAGGGACAGAGGGGAAGGGGAATGATCCCAGTGGGGTGCTAGTTCAGGGAAGGGACAGGCCTTTGAGACAGGTAAGGGAGCCAAGGGTCCCTGTCACCAGTCGGAAGGGCAAGAGGCCTCCAGCACAGGGCCCACAATTACTCGCATGGGGATAATGTGGTCCTCCTTGGTGCTATCCGTGGCTGTCCCGTGATACTTGCAGGGGAGAGGGAAGTTAGGCCAGGGCCTGGGCTTGGGCAGGGAAGGAGGTAGTGGCTGAGGTAATAATAGTAGGCATAACCCCAAAGGATGTGAGGTCTGTCAAGCACTGGTTTGGTGACATCGGAGGCAAGGTGAGGAGGATGATGGCTAAAGAGGACAAGAACCAGACTGTGACTTATAATGAGTGGGAGAGGATAACCACTTAAATGGAGTGATTTCTGATGATTTTTTTCCCATCAGATTCAGGTTGCAGCAGTGTAGTGACCAAATGTGACCCTGGTAGATGCTATGCATCATGCTCATTCTAGACTAAGACATTACCCACTTTAGGTATCCCATAAGCCTCTTGCCTTCCCGGGTTCTGCCCACACCCATGATGTTAATTCACAGTCTTTGACCATTTCTGATTGTGGTCTGTGTATAAAATAAAGCTTTGTTATAACATTTTAACCATGTCAGTGTGTTTTCAATGGTTGTGATAATGGGACATCTACATACATCACATATGTGTCACATTCGTATATATGCAAAATAATGACGGTTTAACCATCGCCATTTTTTCAAGGCCATAACTCGTAATCCATTTGAAACCCAGCAAAAAACACCAATTGAATAGCAAATTAACTTATGACCTCACTTACGGGCTCAAAGATTGCCCAAAACCCTTAATTTAATGGGGCTCATTGTCTGCAGTAATCATAGTGGGAATCCCAGAGCTCTGTGACATGGACCTTACTTAGACCCTACAAAGTGAATATCAGCACCATGTATCACACTGTGACATCCTCACCCCTGTTCACTTCAAATATGTCATCATAATACATTATCACTCATACATCATAAAGTGAAAGATCTGTAAGCAATATGTCATATAAAAAATACAATGCATATGCTTTGCATCACTTAAAGTAAAATTAGTAAAAAGCTTTAAAATCTGCATATACAGTTTACTGTCATGATCTGTCATCAGTAGACATGTCTGTAAAATATTGATAATTGCTTGTGATGCTTAATGTAATATAGAATGAGAGTCACTATTAATTGTGTATTAAATTATGGACAGGAGTAAAGAAATTAATAACCAAATCCTTATTAAATGATTTAAGATATGCAGAGTTAAAAAAGATAAAACAATTAAAAACAATGTGTTAGGTAAACTAGAGTCAATTTAAGTGCCAGTGAAACATAAAGGCATATCTAAGTTCCCTGGATTATGAAGCATCTGAGAGGAAAATCAGTAGAATATGCAAACCTTTTTTTGCATGGAAAATATCAAAATAAACATTTTTGCTAAATCTTTTCAGTTTACAAACTGCAGCTTTTGTTAGTTGACACCCCTGAAAATCCCTGCTAAGATTAACATAATATTTACAATTTGTTGTGGCCAATCAGGAGAAATCAAAGGTTAGCTGAAACATTTGCATCATACTCTGGAGTTCCTGTGTTGCAAAGAAGCCTGGGATATGTAGTCTCTCTCCTTGTGCTCTTATTCATCTTTGAGATTAGACCCCACCCAACCATGTGATTCCACCCACCAGCAGTAACATTCACATTGCCATTTTGTATTTGTCACCCTCTTGTATCACACCTAAACCCTTAGATTGTAAGTTTGCGAGTTTCATTTGTGTGTCCGTGTCTTGGAAACAAGCACTATGTACATTTGATTATATGCTCAAAAACAGGGCCCTCCATTCTTTAAGGTGTTAAGTTTGTTTTTTGCCATGTACTAACCACCTGTAAAGCGCTACGGAATATGTTGGCGCGATATAGATAAAGATAATAATAATAATAATACTTCCTGAGGTCTCTACCAGAAAGGTCAAACTCTGTACCTGGCTGCCTCTCCTGTATGTACTTGCTTATGTAAGCTTCCTGTGGGTGTGCAAAGCTGGAATTTACTTTCCTCCCTATAACTTTGTAAGTACACTGAATTGTTCTACATAACACATATTTTTTTGATAATCACTGCCTGTTTCTTACCAAACATTTGAAACCCAGGAACCTTATATATACCTTTAATCACAGAATACAAATAATTGAATAGAATCAGATAGACATTATTTTCTGTGACTAGATTATTTACTCCCTTGATTGTAAATAACAAATCTTTAAATAAAGATCACAAAGTGGCTGGACTTAATATAGCTTTGCTTCCTTTACAACATGTTTGGAGTGAGATTTAAGTAACACAGTATACATCTCACTGTCAGAGGGAACAATTTTAAAGTTTGAGCCATACTCCTAAAGTACTAGACATTTGTATGTCTTGTTCAAGCTAGGAGAAGGGATCTAGGGCTCCTTATTTAAGACACACCACTCATATGTACCTCTCATATGTACATTATTTTATAGATGGATAATATAGACACATAATAAACATAGATCAGAACACACATTTGGAATAGAGAATATAGTATATATATATATATATATATATATATATATATATATATATATATGCAGATTAGTAATGTTCAGCTTGTAAGCCAAGACTTACTTGCACAACATCAGACCCATATAATTGGTAGCATCACATGGGGAACTTCAGTTTTATACATATTGTAAATCTAAAATGAGTATTTTTATTAGAGCATTTTCCCAGTTTATAATCTTGTTATTCAAGTGCTTACTGTGGATGAGGTCATTTTCTATAACTTTTCTATCTTTTTCTTTTAACTTTCCAGTTGTACCACCTCTACTCTCTAATCTTTTTTGAAAATGACTTTCTATACCAACGTATGCTTTTCAGCTTTCTTGTGAAGCCCTCATCTGACTCTGATTCTGCACCTATCACTATATCTCCCTACTTCCCATGGCTTCCAAACTTCATGAACGGCTCGTCTACAATCGCCTTACCCGTTTTTTCCCTCCAACTCCCTTCTTGACACCTTCCAATCTGACTTCCAGCCCCGATACTACACTTTCATATAAGTTCACTGCCAAGCCAAATGGTCCCTTTCTAAGTCTCCTAGATCTCTTTGCTGTCTTTGATATATTTAACCACGCTCTTCTAATCCAAATGTTCTGCTCCCTTGGCATCTGAGACACTACTCTCTCATGGTTCACATCATACATACTAGACCAAACATTTAGTGTCTCCTTCTCTGGCTCCTCTTCTTTTTCTCACCCTATGTCTGTTGGCATAACCCAATGTTCAGTCCTAGGCCATCTCCTCTTTCTACTCTATACATCCTTACTTGGTCCCCTAATAACATCTTTTGGAGTTCACTATTATCTCTAGGCAGACACCACTGAAGTCTACCTCTCAGCACCAGATCTATCCCCCTTTCTTCTAGCACGTGTTTCCAGCTGCCTCTCAGGCATATCCTCCTGGATGTCCACCGCCAAAACTCAAACTCAACATGTCTAATACCAATATAATGGAAAAGGGGAGGATAGAATAGATCTCATTTGTACCGGGCTCACCCTGTTCTCATCTCAATTAAATGGGCAAAAACATTTTAAAATATAACTTTTATTAAATAATTTATTCAAATCCTTAAATAGAAACACAGTCGGACCTACTAATGGAATATAATATGAATCTCTATTGGTATAAAAAAATGATCAGCATATATTATAAACCCCCATTTGGTGCAGACAGTATAGAAAGTGACTAAAACAAATATAAAACTAGTCCCTCTCTATATGGTCTGCACCAATAGTTTTAGGTGTTTATAATATATACCATCTATCCCCACTGTAAAACACACCTAGCATCAGAAGTAGGGAATAATTACCAGCCTCAATATAAAGCTGAAAGGCTATCTATATTCGTTCTTTTTCTCACTCATTTGGAGATTACAGTTCTCTGAATAGTGGATGAATTTGCCGAATGACCACATGATGGCGATGGATTTCACTAGCACAGTTTAATCCAGAGAATTAGCAGAAGAACATATATGGTATTCTAGTACGCATGGGTGTATGTAACTTTGAGAACTGGATTTCTTTAGTTTTACATGTGGCCGAAGGAATCCTTTGTGTGGACAGCTGACCAGTGAGGGGACTTTGTGAAGGACATGTGACATAACTGACCAGTAAGAAGTAAAGGACATGAGTATGGGGGTGGGATTCAAATATATAAATATAAGTAGGATTCCAGGCTGTTTCTCGCTCTCTTGCACTCTTCAGCGCTCTGGAGCTCTTCCTCTCTATCTACACCGTGAAGGCCTGGTAAAGTATCATACTCTCATACACACACATGGACATAATTGGTAGCTTTAGAATGCCTTTCTGCTAAGTTAAGAGATGTTGTTTCCATAGTATTATCATGTATTATTAAAGTATTTGTATTAATTATTGTATGCTAATAAATGCACATTTTGTAACCATAAATCTGTAACGCCTCGTGAATATATATATATATATATATATATATATATATATATATATATGTATTGTTTTTCCGTAGAAGGCAAGGATCTCAGAAGGAGAATAGAATAATTATTATAATCATAATTAATATGATTATGAATAATAATATTGTAATTATTTAATTAACCGTTGTTATAACACCCACTTTAATCCATAATGAATGCCTCTGCTAGACTCATCTACTGTACTCAACATTCAGTGTCGGCATCACATCTCTGTCAATTTCTCCACCGCTTCCAGTAGCCTCAAGAGTAAAATTTAAAACCATAACCTTAACTTACAAAGCCCTCAACAACACTGCACCCCTTAAATCTCTGCTCTAATCTCTAAATCCTCTTTCATAAGCCCTCTGCATTCTACTAGTGACCTTCTTCTTACCTCCTCTCTTATCACCTTCTCTCATTCCCCTATTCAGGACTTTTCTCGTTTTGTCCCTATTCTCTGGAACTCACTCCACTAGACTATCTCCTTGCCTCAAAACCTTCAAAACCTCACTAAAAACAAATCTGTTTAAATAGGCCCATCACCTTCTGCCTTAACATGCACAACACTTCTCTCACCCTCCTGTACAACCTTAGATTGTAAGTTTGTGAGTTTTGCACATACCAGTTCTATTGGAGATTTCCCCCTCTCCACATGGGACACAGTCATAGCAGCAGGCTGGCCTTCCTTTTATTGGAGCTTTTCTGTATCCTGACAGACAGTTTTCTGAGCACTGAGATCGAGGAATCTAAATGTTATTAGAAAGAGCCACATGTTATATATGTAGTTTTTAGTATTTTGCTGCTTTAGATATAAATTATTTGCTCTTTTGCGTAGTTACAAGATTAGGTGCTTTTTATTTAAACATCCCAAGCTATAATTACCCAACTGAGGCCTCTATTCCATGTGGGCATGTACTAGCAATATACAGCTCGCTTGTAACTGTGGGAGCTTTGCGTGTTATGAAGCCATCACATCAGTCCTTACGTGTGGAACAAATAAGAAGTTTCTACATTGAAAATGGTTGTCCATTCATGAGACAAACAGAAAGCGTTACCCATAGCCGCAGGCTAACGTGACAGCCAGTCTGTGTGAGATCTATGTGTTGGCACCGTTTGTTACATGTATACACCAGTAATATTGTAAAATGTCTTGGAAAACTGCCATGTACAATCAATAAATGATGGTATTTCCCACTCTAACGTGTCATGCTTTGTGACCTAACACACGTGTCATAGGCGAGGTGGTAACCGATTTTGGGAGAGAGAGTTAAGGAGAGATAACATAATATGTTAATATACACGCACATGTGACTACAGATCACATTTATGTTGCTTATTTATGTTAGGCCTCATCCAAAACATAACAACCCTATACCCCTCAACCTTAGACTCCCACCCTAATATATACATAAACTCCTCCCTCAAAAACATACTTCCATTTCCTACAACACCAATTTACATATTACACACAACACATCACTGACATATACTCTCTGTTGTCTTTCCTACACCCTTATGCTTACACCCCACACGGATTATACATAGAAATACACATATCAAACACATATTTTATTTAAACATATTTATTTAAACATTATAACATAGTATTTTTATTTCTACACATTTTTGTTTGTTGGAGGATGGAGAGAACAGAGGAGAGGAGAGAATTCTGGGAAAGATATAGAGAGCCCCAGGGCGTGAGAGTAGGAGAGAGAGAGAAAGAGAGGTAGTGAGAGAAAGAAAGAAGGGTACATAGCGAGAAGAGTAGAGAGCTAGAGAGTAGTGGCGAGAGCGCTGCGAGAGGGATAACTGAGGAGAAAGAGGAGGAGAGAGAGTGAGAAGAAATAATATAGAAGGGGAGAGAGAGGGAGAAGAGCTAAGAGAGTGAGAGGAGATAAAAATGGAGTGGGAGATGGAGAGGAATGGAGAGGAGCTGAGAGAGGAGAGGGAGAGGAACCAAGAAATAGGGCAGAGAGGAACGGAAAGAGGGAGAGAGAAAGAGAGAAATGAGGGATAAGAGAGGCACAGATAGAAAGGAAATGATTGAGGAGAAGGTGCTCAGAGAGGTAAGGAGAGGAAGAGATGTGGAAGTAGTGGAGGCTCCGAAAGGGAGAGTAGTGAGAGTAGTAGAGGAGAGATGGGGGTTTCCAGTGAAAGGCACACAATCTGCAGGACTAGCAGGGAAGGGGCCTGGACTCAGTGATGGGTTAAGGGCTGTCACTGAGGAATACAGCTGAAAGGAAAATATGTAGTCTCCATTCTAGTGTTTTTCTTGTAATATTTCTTATTTCATATATTTGTTAATCACACTATATATGTTTAATGAATTTGGATTACATAATCCTGTATTATTTACTTGATGTTTATGTTTAATTTAGCAGATGAAGACATGATGTATGTGCTATGGACTATTATAGTTGCTTCTTTATAAGAAGGTAGGACTGATCAGATTAAGCTTTCACAACTTATCATTATTATGGTGTCATGACCACATCGGAATACATGCTATGCATTATTATACTAAGATAGTGTATAGCAAGAACTTTATCTTATTTTATTTAGCCTATTGTCCCATTGAGAGCTCTTTGTATTGCACAATTGATAGTACATAGCCTTCAACATTTCAGGACATTGCTATGTATACGTGTATATCACATATTATAATTGTCAAACTGCGATTCGTCGTCTCCTTGCAACGAATGGCAGTTTGACAATGATTAGATTGCAAAGGAATGCGCAGAACGAGTCGCATAAAAAGACAGAAGAGACACAGAGGGAGAGGGGAGGAAGAGAAACAGAAGGGGGAAGAGACACAGAGGGAGAGGGGGGAAGAGACACAGAGGGAGATGGGGCAAGAGACACAGAGGGAGAGGGGGAAGAGACACATAGGGAGAGGGGGAAAGAGACACAGAGGGAGAGGGGGAGAAACAGGGGGAGAGACACAGAGAGAGAGGGGGAGAGACACAGAGGGAGCGGGGGGGAAGAGACACAAAATGAGAGGGGGAAAGAGACACAGAGGGAGAGGGGGAAAAGAGACACAGAAGGAGAGGGGGGAAAGAGATATAGAGGGAGGGGGGAAAGAGACACAGGGAGAGGGGGAAAGAGACCTTGGGGAGAGGGGGAAAGAGACATGGGGAGAGAGGGGAAAGAGACATGGGGAAGAGACACAGGGGGTAGAGGGGGGAGAGACACAAGGGGGGAAGTGACAAAGGGGGAGAGGGCAGGAAAGAGACACCGGGGAGGTGGAATGAGACAAAGGAGGGAGAGGTGAGGAAGAGACACAGGAGGGAGAGGAGGGGGGAAAGAGACACAGGGGAGTGAGAGGAGGGGAAGAGACACTTGAGGAAGAGGAGGGGGAAGATACACAGGGGAGGGAAATGGGGGGAAGAGACACAAGGAAGGGGGGGAGACACAGGGGGAGGGGGGGCTGGGGGAAAAGAGACACAGGTGAGGGAGAGGGGTGAAAGAGACATAGGAAGGAAAGAGACACAGGGAAGGAAGTAGACAGGGGGAGAGACTTACAATGAGCTCCAAAGAATCTCATTGCGAGGCCTGCGATGAGCGCCAAAGGCGCTTATCGTGAGGACAGTAAAGTAGATGGTGGGAGAGGTGGGAGGGCTCGCAATGAGTGCCGAAGGCGGTCATTGTGAGGCCCGTGATGAGTGCCAAATGTGCTCATTGTGAGGCCAGTAAAGTAGAGGGGGAGAGGCTCCCATTGTGTGGCAAACAGCATTGCCAGGCTTCACTTTTTATTGCCGTCATTTTTTATATACATATATATACTGTATATATATATTGTCGTGATATGAATATATGAAGGTCATTGAACAAGAGTACACGCTCTGTCTCACAAGCTAAGTTGACTTTTAGCATAGCATGCATGAATATTTGCATATCTATGTAAAGAGTGCTGACTGTGTGGATCATAACAAAACATGGCAAGTTCTTAAAGACATGGGAATACCAGATCATCTCCTCCACCACCTGAGAAATCTGTATGTGGACTCAGAAGCCACAGTCAGAACCGAACAAAGAACAACAGAATGGTTCAAGATCAGGAAAGGAGTGTGACAAGGTTATATATGGTCACCTTATTTATTTAACTTATACATAGAATACATCATGCATAAGGTCGGGCTGGAGGAGTACAAAGCCATAATCAATATTGCTGGAAGAAATATCAACAACCTCAGATATGCAGATAATACCACTTTGTTGGCTAAACGTGAGGAGGAACTAAAGGTCCTCTCCTTTTTAACATATTTACTGATTTAGAAATAGGTTTGGAAAGTATAGTCTTCATTGTTGCTGATGACATAAAGTTGTGCAAGGTAATTAAATCAGAAAATGACGTACTTTCCCTCAAAATGGATTTGCATAAATTAGTAAATTAGAGAAATGAGCATCTAAATGGCAGATGTGACTTAATACGAATAAATATAAAATCATGCATTTGGGAATCTTAATGGAGCAAATCTAGGGGTACTAGGAATTGATTGATTAGGATATGGGAGTACTTGTGGCCAATCGCCTACATCAATGCCAAGCAGCAGCTGCAAAGGCAACTAAAATATTACCATGAAAGATATAGAAGCTAGGGAACAATAATATTCTGCCAATATTCAAAACTCTAATACGCCCTCATATGGAAAATGGAGTACAATTCTCGGTACTACTTCATAAAAGGGCATTTTAGAGCTGGAACAAGTACAGAAAAGAGCAGCAAAACTAGGGGAATAGAGGGAATAAGCTATGAAGAAAGACTAACTAAATTACACTTATTGTGGGAGTTCTGTGCAACCGGAAAGGTAAGCCTTCAATACTAATACCTAATGTGACTACATCAATATCTATAAGTTATTCTACTTATGATGTATCACTAGAAGCTTTGTTTTTGTAAAACACATGGATGAACTTTCATGGCTGTGTTGACAACTGATAGTAAATTCACACAACATAAGTTGAATTTCTAATGTATAAAGAAATGAAGGTGGACCATTATCCTTGATAGTTATGTGCAGGTTCCCATTGAAATATTATACCAATTCAAATTATATTTCCTCACATTATTGGTACTATGGGTGAAGTAACGGCACTGTCTACTGATTGCTCCAGTTTGTTGTTACACATACATGCATCTTGGATAGAGCTATGTTTGATGTATAGGAAATATTATTAGAACTGACCATTCAAATAGATTGAGATTAGCTAAATGACTTCATAGAAAAACTTTGGGTAAGTACATATTAAGACATTGAGATGTGTGACCATAACATTGTTTCATTGTGTTGTGATTCAGCACAAACCCACAACTTATGATGGATATGTGACCGTGGTTCTACTTACGATTATGTTACGGAATAAAGTGTAGTGGTTTATCCAGTGTAAGAAATAGTTCATGAAGAGCAATAATTCATATATATTTGTACCTACATGTAAAGAACTCATGAATGATTCTTGCATGCTTTTGTGCCATCTTTACCTTTCCCTTTGCATTCTCATGATATCTTGAGGCTCTTGAATGTCCCCAGGCAGGTGACCTGACCTCCTATATTTTTAAGTAAGTAGCAGGCTGCGATAATCTTGAAAACTTTTTTTCTGGGCATTATTGTAGAGCACCACCAGAAGCGTGCAAGCAGAGGAACCACATTTTTGATCAAACTAAAGGTGCGGTCTATAACAGTCCTGCTTGGTGTGCGTCATTGTACCTCTCTCTCGGTTTGTGGGAAATTGACAAGGGTCAGAAACTAGAGTAAATACCCATATCCTGCATTACCCGCCATATGACAAATGAGACATGGAAATACTAGGGAGATATTGGGATATTTATGTAACTTTACTGTCATTTTCACACATGAAATAGTTGGGTAATATAAATGATATTCATTTCAATGATTAGCACCACTTCTACAGCTTGAACATCTTAACTGGTCAAACACACGCCAGTAACAACCACGAATACACAGCTGAGTACACAATTTGGAGACTGCTCATTGATTGACATTTTTCAACAGAGTTTTAGTAATGCTATTGGGATACGGGGTATATTTGTAAAAAACGGCAGTTTTATATTTCTTGTATACATCATCTTCTTGTGGTTGATTTGTTTAATACATGTACATCTGACATACATGTTACACAGATTATATTGTTTATATACTTTATGTAAATTGTTGTATGAGCAGTGGATTGCGGGGCAAAATGATACAGTTCTATATGTTTAATGGCTGAGCGAATACCATAGTGAAAATATCAATGGAGGTCATATGGATGTTTGCTGGCCATAGGCGATTGAAAACAGCTTAAAATCAATAGAAGCTTCTAATTCTTCTGTTTGCCCCTCAAGCAGAGATGCGTATCTACTTTTTAATAGTCTATGTCCAGCAAACATATGAGCTTTACCGGTCCATTAGTCTGATTAAATTCCAATCCCACAGTGGCAATGTGAGACCGGCAACGGATGCGGGCTTGAAATTCGGCTGAGTTGCAGAGCTATCAAATTAGACCATGTTGCAAGTTACGGGCTTGAGATGCAAACCCATACACCATATTTTGCTCGTTGGATGTGCGGTCGTAAACATGATAAATTAGTCAAACCCATTGTTTCAGGTTTAGATGGAACCAATGGCAACAGAGATCGTCATCATTACGTCACTGAAAATGGAGGTTATATTTCAAAACCTGACAGGCTTCAATTACGAGTTTCGATCGGACCCGCATTCCAGAAATAATGCAATATTGATAAATCCGTAAATCCGTAAATTCTAGTCGATGCGAGTTCCATTATATGTACTAACACATTGATTGTTGGGATCGATATACACAGAAATTAAACTGAAAATACAGTATTTTATATTGCAGATTTGCGAGCTTGAGAATGTTGTGTAATTCATTTTAATACCTAACATCACTTTCCCTTTACCTATAAGTACAGTAGTGTGTGCATATTTGCATTTACAATGCTACGGATAGGACTTTAACCCACTAGCGGGTGCTGTCTAGTACCAATTGGCTTTTTGGCCCCATTTGTAGGATACGGGCTTCTACACCAGTGTACTCGTTGCAAATTAAAAGCGTGATTGGAATCTAATGAATTTGCAGGCGCGCAGTTCAAATCTTACCCCACTTGTCATTGGCGGGTTGCTTTACGGGGCCAATTTAATAGCCGCAAGACTTGTGGCCTACGTTACGGACTACAGTTTTCAACATTGAGGGAATTTAATAGGGCTACGTATGGTACAGTTGGGGATGTTTTTTCATGCATGGAGGATTATTATGTTAACAAATGTGAGCAAGCCAGAAACGATGTGCTCATATGTGTAATATGGTGACATGATTCTAAATTAGTTAAACATATGATTAGTTGTTTTCATCAAATTTGCATAACAATTCCTGTATCCTGGTGATATCATATCATATCTGGCACCTCTTCTTCACCTCTCCCTGTGTGTTGTCGTTCCCCAAGGTTCTGTCCTAGGCCCCCTCCTCTTCTCCATCTACACCTCCTCCCTTGGCACCCTTATAAAATCCTTTGGATTTCAGTATCATCTCTATGCAGATGATACTCAAATCTACCTCTCTGCACCCGATCTATCCCCCTCTCTTTTAGCTCAAGTTTCCAACTGCCTCTCTAGCATATCCTCCTGGATGTCCACCCGTCAACTCAAACTCAACATGTCTAAAACTGAACTTCTAATCTTTCCACCCTCTACTACAGCTTCCACACCTCAAATATCTCTCACTGTTGACAACACCATCATCGCCCCTACCTCCCAGGCCCATTGTCTTGGGGTTCTACTGGATCCCGCCCTCTCTTTTATTCCTCACATCCAAGCAATAACAAAATCATATCAGTTTCACCTAAAACACATCTCCAAAATTCGTCATTATCTTACAGAAGACACAGCTAAAATTCTAATTCACTCTCTTCATCTCTCGACTCGACTACTGCAATTCCCTCCTTGCTGGCCTCCCCATCTCTCGTCTGTCTCCCCTCCAATCCATAATGAACGCCTCTGCTAGACTCATCTTCAATACCAAACGATCAGTGTCTGCAGCCCCTCTCTGTCAATCACTCCACTGGCTTCCCATAGCTTCCCGAATCAAATTTAAAATCATGACCCTAACACATAAAGCCCTCAACAACAGTGCACCCCCTTATATCTCTGCTCTTGTTTCAAAATACTCTCCCAACCGGCCCCTTCGTTCTGCTAACGACCTTCTTCTTTCCTCCTCTCTCATCACCTCCTCTCACTCCCGTCTTCAAGACTTTTCTTGTGCTTCCCCATCCATTTGGAACTCCTTGCCCCGCTCCATTAGATTATCTTCCTGCCTCAAAACCTTTAAGAAATTATTAAAAACACACCTGTTTAAAAAATCTTTTCATCTTCAGCCTTAACATGTACAACTGAACATTCCACAGCTTAAGAAAACTCCCACCCACAATCTACAGTACAACACACAGGCCCCTCCACTTTACTGAACCAATTGCTTTCAATTGTATTTGTCACCCTCTTGTATCACACCTAAACCCTTAGATTGTAAGTTTGTGAGTTTTCAATCTTGTGTCAGTGCCTTGGAAACAAGCTCTATGTACATTTGATTTTATGCTCAAAAACAGGGCCCTCCATTTTTTACAAGGTGTTTAATTTGTTTTCTGCTATGTACTCAACCCCTGTATAGCGCTACGGAATATGTTGGCGCGATATAAATAAAGATAATAATAATAATAATATTGATAAAAATATAGAACAGTCATGAATGCTCCATTGATATAAATAGGTTGTGTCATTTGATCTACTCACCCAGAAGCCAATCAAATTAGAATTCTCCGGAATCCTTCATAAAGTCCTGACCGACGCAGTATATGGTGAATGTGATTATTTCCGAGTTCACACATTGTAGGCACATATTGGCCTCACAAACAACTTATATATTTATTGAATTATATTGTTGGTGATTTCAGATCTTTAGCAGGTCTTAAAGCCATATATGGTACCAAGGAAATTTGGCAGATCTCTTGGGTGATAGAAAGACCTCTGACCTTTAAGACCTCTTCTCTATTGGTTGGAAAACGTATGTATCTGGTAGCTTTCCTTGTCATGGCATATAGGAATTGGACCAGCAACTTAGGAAAGGAAGAGTGAGCCAGTATACCCACAATGCACTCCATGATCTAGAAGCTACCAGAGGACAAGAAGTGTAAGGGAGCTACCTTCTTTGCTATTACCAGGATAGATCTTCTCCCAAGGGAACAGGTCTTCATATACTAGCTCATAGAGGTCTATCAGACTGGCATGTGCTAGTGGGCAATGCTCATACATTTCCCCATTCGGTAATCCCTCTAATGTAATCCCTCTCTTCCGGAGAGCCCTAGGTAAATGATATCTCAGTGGGAGCTGTATCTTCGCCTGTTGAGCTTTCTGTGGTGGCTACTCCCCCTCACCATCCTTCTGCTGTGACAGTTGAGGTGCCTGGTAATCAGACTGACCCTCATATTGGTGGTCATTCATGTCCTCTAAAGCCTTCCTGTCAATCTGCTGCTGGAGCTCCTCTAAAGCTACCTCCATATCAATTCCATCCTTCCTCTCAGCATGTGCTCCTTCCTGGCCATCTACAATATTCGTGTGCAAGGACTTTTCTATGTTATAATTGGCCTGTTGTGGGTCACCTCCAGCATGGATCACAGACCTCCTTTCATTCACACTCACTGCCATCCTTTCCTTCCTTTAACTCCTCAGGCTTTCCATTCTTAAAGATCTCACACCGTGGTGTTTCGCCTGCTTCTTTCTACTGTAAATGACGTATCTTCTCATCCACAGAACACTCCTAAGAGCTCTCACAGCTCTCTATAGTCTGGATCGAGATGGAAATGACTGTTGTTGGGGATGTGGCTTGGCTTTTTATAGGCCATGCATTACACCATCTGTTTTAGCCCATGAGGCTTTAATAGCTCATGTAATGTCGTCAGTGTTACCATTGCAGGTAATCATTGTAATGATGACATATTAATTGACAATAGATGTATAAAGATATATGCACGCTTCATCCTAGCCTGTTCTATGGTTAGAATGCCATATTACTGATAATGATAATACATTCTAGGTTAGCCATCCTATACGTAAATACTCTTTCATAGCAGAGTTTTCCAGTACTTGCTCTCTAAAAAGCAATCAAGGCTTTTTCCGGGATTTTTCTCTCTTTTGGGACAGTTGAAGGAACAAACAGGCATATTTAGACATCTCAGCACTTGTAAGGACTTGTGAGTACATCTTGGAGTATCATATCTTACTACTGAAACAACTTGATGGCCTTGGTGAAAATACCAATGGAAAAAGTATATGTTGATTATAATACAATGAAAGCATTCAGTGGCCTTTTCTCAGAGGCTTATTTAAGTGGTGTGAAGTAGTTGCTCGCAACCAATTTGAGTAAAATGTACTTGTTATTTACTACATGTGAGAAATAGAATGGAGGCCCAAATCTGTCTTTATTTCATATCTGCTGATATATTATATACATAGTAAGAGGTGGTTTTAGTTTTTTAGAATTAGGTATACTTACGAAATAAAATATCCCTGCACATAGACCTTTCTGTACATATGGACCCACTATTCTATGACACTGGACTGGTAGGTTCCACCAACCTGCTGCTCCTGAAGACATGTCCAGGGTCCCAGGCCTGGTGTGCCTGGCAGGAACATGCCACTGTACACCAAACATGCCTATAGCTGGGTGTTAAATAGTTGTATATAATATTTTTAACCACAGCCTGTGGTACATACTGTGAATTTTTTTTGGAAGAAAACTAAAAATGTCGAAATAATCTGTGAGTTCATTCATCATGTCGTCACTGCAATTCTACGGCTAAATTTAATTTCAATGTAATTAGTTCTGTAAGAGAAAACATGAAACTTGAACTTTTTCCAGTGTGTCATTTAAGACACAATTCCCAAAACACAAGATGTCTTCCCACCTTATTATACATCCAGATACTTGTTCCAGGGAAAATAACAAGGTGTTCATCTCCGGTAGGAAGAGTTTCCAATGAGCCAAACTGGGTGCATAACATGGTCCCATTCCATGTAGCAAAACAGCTTAAAAGGTCATACAACGAGTCCAAGTATACGTTGTTAGTAAAGTGTATGTTTTGCTTCATTTTGTTCCAAAAATCAACTCCATTGAGATAGGTCTGTAACTAAAACACATTGTATTTATTACTGAATATTCTTAACATGGTTAAACAAACGTAATATTTACAACATCTATTGAGAGATAGAGTTAGATATGGGTCAGATGTTCTGATGACCAGTTGGGGCTATTTGTACCTTGTACTCATGTGATGTTTTTTATTGGTAAAGCCACAAGAAAAGAAAACAATTGTACATATATGACATAGTAAAGCAATATTGTATACAGTTGTGCTCACAAATTTGCATATCCTGGTGTTTATTTTTAAAATATGACTGATCATGACAACAAAAAAAGTATTTTATTCATGGATAGTGATCATATGAAGCCATTTATTATCACATAGTTGTTTGGCTCCTTTTTAAATCATAATGATAACAGAAATCACCCAAAATGTGCATGTGGTTCCCAAGCAAATGGCTGATCACTGCACCCATGGTGACAGGGGGTCATCGTCAGAAACGGCTTCAGTTTTCACAACGGACCTTTTCTGATTAATTATGTTTTCTGCTCCATCTAATGGGATAGACTTTGGCGCAAAATCTCAGAGAACAAACACTCTGCAACCATTGTTGGAAGAGCAGAAGCTGGTGTAGAGTAGATTTAAGGGACTGGACATGTTAGATAAAATTCCTGAAATGCTTTGGACAGAAGTTTATCACGTTGTCCAGAAAAAAAAAGTAATAATTAATAGAAAGAAAACTAAGAAGGCAAACTGACTGATGAGGCTTTGAAAGTAGTTCAGGAATGAAAAAAAGCCAAAATTAGTAGAGATAGGAAAAGATTTGTCCAACTGAAAATAGAATTCCAGAGGAAAGCAAGAAGAGACATGGAGACATTCTACAATGAAAGATGTAAAGAGATAGAAGAAGATAACAAATTAGGAAAGTGAAGAGATCTTTTCAGGGAAAATTGATGATCTCAAAGGAACCTTTCAAGCCAAAGTGGGAGTGATAAAAGACAAAAATGGTAGGGAACTAACAGAAGAAGATCAGACAAAAAAGATGTCAGGAATAAACTGAAGATCTATACAGGAAGGATCTTAACATCACCTCATTATTTTGTCCAATGAGCTGGAGCCAGACATCTTGGAGAGTGAAATGAAGTGAGCCCTAGGTTGTCTTGCTGATAACAAGGCTGCAGGAATTGACGGAATTCAAATTGAACTATTCAAAATTCTGTTAAAATGTTGCTTGCCTTACACCAACATGTTTGGAAAACTCAACAGTGGAAAACAGACCGGCAATGGTCAGTATACATTGGTTAAAAAAAGATAGTGCCAAAGAATGCTCCAATTATTAAACAATTTCACTCATTTCACATGCCAGCAAGGTAATGTTGAAGGTCCACAAAGCTCAGCTCCAACAATATATGGACCAGGAACTACCAGATGTACAAGCTACCAGAGGCACAAGAGATCAGATTGCTGATATCTTCATTGTTTGGCCTTAGAGCTATGTAGAAGCATGGATCTTTTATATACAGATGTATGCAGGCTTCCTTGGCCATCGTTTTACCTTTTTACTATAACCCATCAGTCATCATAACAGTGTTTCAGGCTCATCTTATTCCTGATGTGAACTCCCACAGAGCTGATGTCTTCTGACATCTCTATCCACATCTTTGCCCTCTGACCAGCTCTGATCTCTTAGGAGCACAATATTTCCTCAATGGAGTAATTGGGTGTCCTGTGTCTCTTGTCAGCTTTGTGGCCCCCTAACTGGGACTAGAGATCCAGACCCTCCTAAGTTGTCCATGAGGTCTGGGATTTGCCTTGTACAATAGGCAACTACTGTTCACGCCCTCTCTTCTCTCCTCCCCACCTCCTCTCTCTCTTTCTCCTCCTCTCTCCAGGGCTTCCTGTATCTCTGCAACCTTCCTTGTCCCACTGGGTCCTCTCCTCTTCTCCCCTTACTCCATCTATGGCAAACAAAAACATAACCAGTCGCACCATTAACTCACATGCACAGACACATGCTCAGAAACATGCACTATCACCCTCTACTCAAGTCATTAACATAACTAAAGTATGTAAAAATATATGTAAAATATGTTTTTATGTGGTCTCTAATAGAGTAATAGTGTAGGGTGCAAGAGTAGTGGGGTAATCGGATGGGGTTTTAGTTAGTATGTGTAGTGTGTAGGTAGAATGTGGTATGAAAAAGGGATATGTGGATGTATGTAGTAAGGAGTGCGTAGCAAGGGGACATGTGGCTGTAACAACCAGGTAAGGTGTGTATACTATATGAATAAAGTATGTGTAACAGATTGTGTAGAAACAATGAACAACCTCATACTCTCTCTAAATGAAGCTTCTAATCTACCAATCACAAACTATCGCTCTTTTGCCCACCATATTATAAATGATTGTTGTGGTGAACTACCTACTCATAATTTCCACAACACAGGCTGAGATCCCGCTCCATGCTGATGATAGCCAGTAAAGCTTGAAACAGCTGTACATGGATTGGATACTCAGCCTGTGTTTATTCCAACCTTGGCTTTGCATTAAAGCTGTGTAATACAGCATGCATAAACTTAAAGGAAGCCATGTGTGATGATGGCTACGGAATGAAGAGCGAGGCATTTGTGGGCATATTTGAGTGTCCCAGCTCAACTTCCCAGAATGCAGTGTAATAACTGTTTTTCTCGGAACTCTGAGCTGGAAGCAGGTTTTTTAACTTGCTTTAGACATTCAAATGTGAACACAGATGTTTTTTTTATTTACTATATATATATATATATATATATATATATATATATATATATATCTTTCACTCCGGGACCTGTAAATGAGTTACACAGCATGGCAGAGTCAATGTGTGCCCGGGAAACATGGAGTTCTACAGATTCACAGCCTTATTAAATTGTGATTCGGTAAATTTAAAAGGCCTCTATATAAGCACACAGCATATTTTATTTACAGAAGTTTTTAGTTAGTGAAGACCTTGCTTTTGGATAGAAGTTCACTAACTAAAAACTTCTGTAAATAAATATGCTATGTGCTTAAATAGAGACCTTTTTAATTCACTGAATCGCAATTTAATAAAGCTGTGAGTGTTTCAAGCTTAGCTAATATTCTCTCACTTGACTGGAATTGCTATGGGAAATGACAAGGGTCTTGCTCTTACTCACTAGTTCATTTTTTTATTTGCTTATTTAACCTATAATAGCCATTGTGAATGTTTGTAAGCTATCCCCTTATAAGCAATGTAACCAATCATATAGTATCACATATGAGTACTGTAAGTTGATGGTATGGAGATGTATTATTCCCTTTTAGTAGCTACAGTAATTAGGTACTGGTTTGCACCAGTTGCCTTTTGCTTTTCCCTATAGTATATATAGAAATATATTCATGAAAATACAAAGCATTGTACCAAGGTTAGTTTGGACATATAAAGCTCCTGGTATAAGTCTAAATATACTACAGTATTCAGTAGAAAAAGAGCAGGTGGCATCTCCTATATTGGAATTACATTTTAAGTGTTTCAGTATCTTTAAACCAATTCAATGTGTAGAATAAAATATATATATAATTACAAATTAACTGAGCCACCCTGGGTATTCCCGCAATACATTAATGAAATAGTTTTGTTCTCCCAAAAGAAAGTCCTAAAATAAGTACAGTTTTTTTACATTTTTTTTTTTTTGAGTTTTCTGTATGTTTGAAGATCTGGGATGAACTACGCAATAAATAGCACATTATTAGCTTACAGCTTGTTACTTAAGAATATTATATATAACCATTTTTTGTGCAAGAATGGACATGCTTTTTTCCTGATGGGTTAGGTCAGGATTAAATGATTATTTTCTGTGTAGAAGTTTAGAATTATGTGTTATATATTGTAATCAATATAATTGTTAATAATAATAATAATAATAATAATAATAATAATAATAATAATAAATTAATTGTCTGCAGCAGGAAGGTATTTTAAAGCACAAACGTTAATAGGAGATAAAGACTGTTTAAAACAATTACTGACTGCAGACCACAGAGAGTGTCCAGAGAATGTATTATTAGAATTACAGATTGATTACAGAGCCCAAAAACCTAACTAGTCTTTATTTGGCACAGGGTAATTATGCCTTTCCTTATCTAACAGCAGGACGCATTTACTAAGATATGGAACAATGTATATACAGGAGGAAGAAGAGTGCGCAGAATGCAGAATGGGCGCCTAACCATGCTTCACTTAGCTGCATTAGCTTCCCATTTTACACAGTACTTACCGTGTTCTTATTATAATCGTAGCTGTTCACGCTCTTTTCAGGAGACTGTTTAGCAAGAAACAGATGCATATTGTGTAGAGCATGAGCCATGGCATATACTGCATTGTACACGATGTATAGGGAATACACAGGTCGCCGAGGAATATTTTCAAATCCAGTGCAGTTATGAAAATGATATCTATAAAATAACTTGTTGAAATGGTTCTTTTCAGTATTATTTGATAAACATCCTTTGAATGCTATCCAAAGGTCTTCAAGTAACATATCTCCTGGATGTTTTGAAGGAGATAGATTTTCTAGGAAGCGTTCAATCCCTGGTATCTTCACATTTGGGAATTGTAAGGTCAAACTGTGATTAAATGCCCTTCCAATAGCAACCAATAAAAGCTCATCATTAAAAGTCCAAGTTGGTAAAATTATTGAAGTCTTATCCAAAAGGATTTTTGATAATATAAATAACCTTTTAATAAATCCACTTGTGAGTGTTCCAATAAATATAATAACTGACGATACTGAACTTTGTAATGTTTTTATTATCTTGTGCTGCTCATTTGATGCAACTACATAATTTTCGTTATTTATCTTAACAATGAACTCAACGCAGATTCCACGGATGTCAGTGTACTTAATCAGTTCCTGGATCTCTTTCTCAGCACTGTCCTCATAAGAACTAATTATTCCAAACCAGGTCCATCCAAAATGCTCCATAAGTTTTGAAATAGCCACATATATCACTGCACCATGTTGCTGCATCCGATAAAATGATGGATAAAGATTTGTGTCACTTAGCACAGGGTCTGATGCACCATAACTGATCTGAAATATTTAACATTAAAAAAAAAATGTTTTTTTGGACAATAATAAAGCAACTGAATCCACATTTCATTGTTAAATTCCATTCAAATTGTTCCCACTTCATTACCTTTGTAATGACATATGAGTTTGACTTTCTATTACACTACCATAATTATCAATAACTGTTTTTGCTATATCACAAAAAAACTTGAAAGGGGTGAACCTAATACTCTATATACAAATACTTTCTAACACAAACAGAGGCAGATAGAGATTTAATTAGACCGAGGTGTAACATTAGGCAAGTGCAAGAATATGTTTTTATACTTTATCAAAACAGAAAACATACATTGTTCTTTAGACAGCTCTTCTTTCAATAAGTTATATGCATTGAAAGTGGGAATAGCAAAGCTCCTCTCTGTTTGACTAAGTTGTGATTTTTATGAAGACACTTCCTTTCTTCCTTACAAAGCATACTGGGAGTTGCAGACTCAACTACATAAAAAACAACAACAACCTCAACAATTCAACCTGCATGTTTTCAGGGAAATTGTCTTGAGAGTCAAATAGCTAAAATTTACCAAATGACACAGTAACACAATCAATCTTTGGGAAATGCTGGTTAATAGCACTTTAACCAATAACAACATAGAGTTAGAGAGCTAGAGAATGTTCACCCTCCAATGGTCAAAAATAACTATATTTTATATTGTACATGCCTAATACATCACTTTTATTAATTGTGCTAAATAAAATTAAAAATCCTATTAGCAAATTCAAAAACCTGTAAAATCATATAACAGTAAAATCTTGCCGTCAGACTTTTTGTAAATGAGGTCAACAAGTGTTCAAATGGCCCAGGAAATAGTTTCCTGAGCATTAGTGTGGTCACCGGAGAACGCGCTGAACCTACTTGCAGTAGGAGGAGTATGAGGAGAGGATGCTAGCATCAGCTCAATGATCCCATATGGAATGCACTGCAGCCCAGGGAGACAGAACCGACATACATGGGATGCAGAGGGCAAGCAAGGATAGCTATACCTGCAGCATGAACCGGAGGTCAAGAAGACAACCTGATATAAAGGTTTAGGAACTCCTTTGCAGCTAAGCAGAGTTCATGCTCCCTAAATATAAAAGTGATTGGGTAGCATCCACAGGCAGCACTAAAGAAGCAGGCTGAGCCCTGAGCACCAGGTAACAAGAAATTACCTTTTTGATGGGGTTCAACGTTAGGTACCAGGTACAAGGAGGGTCCCTCTTGAACGCTCTTAGAAGGGTATGTAATCTGCAGGTGTCATTGGCACCATTTTGTTACTATTCCTGGCGCATCCAAGGACTGAATATCAAAATAAAAAGTTACTGAGCTGACTATTATAGTCCTTCAAGGAGGTACAATTTGTATTATTTGTCATGGACATATTGCATTGTGTCCCAGAATGTTTTACATGAAAAATGGATATATCCCAAGAGAATTTAATGTTGACAGAATATCTGATATTGAACACTAACTGTTTCTAAGATTGATGCAAGACTATATATGGATACATTTCCAAGTGGATAAAGAGGCTAAAAAATCTACTGAACTTTTATCTTCTACCTGCGAATTCTGCTTAGATCTCAGACTGATGGACTGTCAATTGGGTGGTGAGAGCGCCCATATTGTCTTATATTGAAAGAGGTATATAGTCCTAGGCTCTAGAGGCTATCATTATTTTATGACCTATCTATCAGCTATGATATACGAGAGGTTCATCTAATAACTGGATAATATTAACATTATTTTGGACTCTTAATTTCAGAGACTCCTTTCATAAATTCATCTTAAGTGTTGTTAGCGCTGCTATATTTGGGCTGATATATATATAGTACCCTGTTATTCACAGAATATGGTAAACTATCATGTACATTTTTATGTGTACAACATTAAGGTCAAATTAAGGTTGTGGGCTTATGTGTCTTTAAGCAATTATAAAACTACTAGTATTTTTTTTTTCTTAGGTGTTGATAAGATTTGAAGAGTAATCACTATAGCGGTTAATTAGACCCGAGATAGCCCTGGACAGATTAGACCCGTACCTTCTAGAAATAAGTATGTTTGGTACTATTGAAGCCTGGGGTCTAAGTGTTTTTCCATAAAAAAATTGGTCTAAATTGCAAAAAGGGAAATTCTTCCATTATAGATTTGTTTTAGATTAAGAAACTATTGAGACAAAATGAATCAAAATTCTATTAAGGGAAAGAAAAGAGATAATAATAAAAAAATGATCTCTAGATCTGCTTACAATTTTTTTCCCCCAAATGAGAAAGGAAGCATTAAAAAAGTCAACTTAAATACAATTACAATATTCAATATTTGTTAGAAGAAGATGTCTAACCCATCTAATCTAGATACTGTAATCTCTACGGAGAGATTAGAAACCTCTGATTTGGAGGAACAAGAAACTTTGATCACGTCCGCTATGAAAAAACTATTAACTGAATTTCAGACCTCTTTGAGAAATCAGACTGTTGCGGAAATGTCAATTAATTCCTTGCGATTTATACAAATTGTGATTTATACAATATCAGAGAAATGTACAGAACTGGAAAATAGTCATGAGTCTATACGGGCTCAAAATCAAAAACTATCCTCTCAAATTACACATTTAGAGGATGAGGTCAAGATTCTTAAACTTAAACGCAATAAGATAGAAGATACCGTAAGAAGGGATAACCTAAGAATACAGGGTATTCCAGAAAATATTTTGTCAAAAGACTTGAGGGAATTTGTTAGAAAGTTTTTTGAATCTTTGAATGTATCTCCTAATTCTGGAGAAAATAAGATTGATATTGTTTATTGAACTCCTTTGCCTCCCAATTTGATCAAAAACACCTCTTGTAATGTCATAGTTAAATTACAATACCATTCTTATAAACAAAAAATCTTAAAAATACATCAAGATACAAAGAGCTTTTTAGCGCCTTATGAAATATTCTTATTTTTATTGATTTGCAGAGTGATATTTATTTTAAATAATTTAGGAAAATACTAAGAGATGAAAAGATTATGTAGAGATGGGGTGATCTCACCAAAATTATAATTTTTAGGGAGGATCAAAAGATAATTATTAGCTCCTTAAAGAGAGCAGTAGAGTTCATAACAAAGGAGACCATTAACCATGTTTTAGATCTGGAAGATTCCCCTAAAGATGTTTCTAACTCAGAGTGGCAGAAGGTTTAGATAATAGAAGGAGAGAGAGAGGAGAGTAGATTATGAGTACAAGACACGAAATATAAAGACACTCGCTGCACTTTTTGTAATGGATTCATGTTTTAGGGATTCATGTATTATAGTACATGTATGGTACTGGGGGTAGTATAATATTATTATATGTATGGGACTGGGGGTAGTATAATATTATTATATGTATGGGACTGGGGGTAGTATAATATTTATATTATATATGTATGGGACTGGGGGTAGTATACATTTTTGTATGTATAGGACTGGGAGGTAGTCTAATATTATATGTGACTAGCGACTTGCCCGTCAAAAAATGACAATGTCAATAACATTTTATTGATGTCAATAATGTCAATAAAATTTTAATGCTTTGAAAACTGTTTGCCACACAATATGAGTGACATTTTTAACCTTTTTTTTATGTACAACAAAATACCCAATTTTGAATAAAACTTTTTATTTTTTTAACTTTTAACTTGTATTTCACCAACAGGTATAGAACATTTTTTTCTCAATATTAACTCTTTTAATTGACATATATGGAATAACAATGGCTGAAGTTTTCATGAATACATATTGTAAACCATAACATTAAAGTTTGTAACATGCAACTTGTATGTTAAACAATCTTGAACCGTTTTTTTAACAATACTAACATTTTGAATTGATAGCAATCCATGAATAACAGAAGACTATGTAAAGTTTCTGTAAATAACTATTTTGAACAATGAGATGCTTTGTAACATTCTTTTTAAAAAAAAACACTTGTTAAACTAAATTGGCATTGAATCCAACAAATGTGCAACAATTCCAGTGGTTGCAAATGGCAGTGCTATTTGACCGTGTGCTCGAATGCAACTCATCAACAAATTATATAGATATGTTTTTCCTGATCCACCAAGGCCATCCAGATAAAAATAACGCTCTTTGAGCATGTCATCTTCTAATGCATTTGTGATGGCGTTAAATGCTTCCAATTGCAATGCATTTAAAGTCTTAATTTTTTCTTGTGTTTTTTTGGTATTCAATGTCAGTGTCATACTCATCAAAGTTAATTTCATCTATAATTCCTGGATAAGGCAGATTAAAATTGTCACAATTTTATCCATGACAAAGAAAGATTTCCTGTATTTCCATTAATGCTTTCAATTGAGCAATGGTCTCATTGTAACGTTTTAAGAAATCTTCACATATATGTAATTTAAATGTTTACCACAAAGTAAATGCATCAGGTACATTGCAAAAGATGCAAATGAAAGCAAATTGTCATTTGACATAGTGCTGCTTCCTCGAGACATCTCTCCGATTCTGTATCATCTGCCAGAATGTTTTGATGTCTTGCAGCTAACTGGAAAGTATCATAAACTATGTCATTGACTGTGCGTAAATGTTCATAACTTTGTGCACCGGGAACATGTAAAAGAAGTAATCTTAAACTGAAACGTTCAATGTCATGTGGATAGACGTTAAATATTCTTGGGATAATTTTATAATTATGTTCTTTCGTTGTCTCCATTCACTATTTACGAATACATAGTGATTTGGAATGTCAATGTATACAAATTGTCTGACCTGAGTGTCCTGACAATTTAATTGAAACCAAGCAGTAAGCGTTGTTGCTCTATTTTCACTTTGTGCTAAAGCATTTGTTTCATTGCCTGCAGTGAAGCAAACAAATTGACTTTGCGGCAAATGGACAGCTAATCGATACACAGCATGTGACAAATCATGCATTTCAAATTTGAGAAGACGCCACATTGCTTCTGGAGCACTTACAGAGTGAGCATCTAAATAAGATGAAAGTTCATTATGTAAAATGGGATTGTCTTTTTCATTTTGTGCATGTTGCATCATATCCTTTTATATATATATATATATATATATATATATATTTATACATATATATCATGTGTTTGATAGAAGTGCAAGCTTCCACATTGATATGTGCATTGTACTTCATCAGCAAATGTGGATTGTATGGAACCACATATCTATTATTGACCTTTTGGCCATGGATAATAGCTGTTTGTCCTTCTCTTCTTTTATACAAGGGGTATCCATCATTAAAGTCTCAATTTGAAATTGTTTTGGAAACTCTTTTATGCATTTTTTATTTTCCATACATGGTGAATTTGGATTGATCTCTCAACATGGACCATGTATCATTCTATGAGTTACATTCTCAAGTTTGGAATGTTTCTCTGGATGTGGCAGTTCAGCAGTAACTACTGAATCCACTTTCTCTGCAGTATTCAATTTATCTTTTTCTTGCAAGATTAAAAGTATATGTGCATGTGGCAAGCCTCTTTTTTTAAATTCAATGGTATAAACAAAAGCCACACATTTTCCAAATAAGTCTGCTTTAGTTATATCATGAATTAATGAATTGAGTTTTATTTTGAATATTCTTTCCACCAAATCTGGTCGGTCAGAAGTAGTTTGTCCAAGCAGTACATTTTCTTTGATCTCTGGCCATTGTGGAATACATGTAAATGTAATGAATAAATCTGGTTTGCCAAATTTAGTGACAATAACCATGGCATCATTGTATCTTTCTCGCATATTGCGAGGAGATCCTTGGAAAGAGGATGGCAAAACCATTGCTTATCCAGCAGGAATGTCTCTGTTTGCAGCCAATTCAGTGACATAATCCATCAATCCACAATATTGTTCTACTTGAAGCTTGTTTTGTTGAAATTTTACAAAATTTAGATTATTTGCTTCTACTTGTAGATAAGAATCAATAATCCATTGTTGTGTAAGTTTACCCCCACATAAAATAGGATTATAATGATCTCGGACAGCAGTTTGTGCCACTTTATATTCCAGCATGGAAATATTGTTTTTAACACAAACTTTACTATTGGGATAACTTTGCAACTGTAATTTTGGTTGCCATCCTGGCTCCCCATTTGGAAAGAAAATGGGATATGTCATAGGATCCAAATTACTGCTTAAAGTATTTATGTTTATAAAAGGTTGTTCTTGATTGCGTGGATATATTCTAATATCTCGCTCAAACTGTGGTTCCCCATCACCTTTTTTAAATACCATGGCAACCTCATTTGCTGTTGGTAAATTATACCATCTTTGATCAGTATGGCGATCTCTTTTGAGAACCATATTTACTCTTGGCATTGGCAATTGATATCTTTTTCGCCCTCAGCTAATTTTTTTGTATGCTTTACTATATGGGTTGTTGGCCATAATGTTATCAAGCTGTTCAAAGACTATGGGTAAGCATTGTTTATTTTCAGGAAGCATAATTTGTTGTTCAACAGCTTCCATTGTATCAAGGACATATAACTGTGCAACTTTCCTTTGTTCTCCTGATTCTGGGTGTAAATGTGAAGTCCGGTGGTATATTTGTCCTTGGACTTTAAAACAGTAAGGATTATGTACTGGGACATTTTCGGCTAATGTTGCACCCATTGAAGCAAATGAAATTGCACTGTTATAAGACTCAATGTTTTTCTTAAAATTGGTGTAATTTGGAAATGTAGGATCATTCATGATACTTTTTAAATATTCCGGACATGTGTGTTTTTCTGGATGTCTTACCTTTCCTTTCTGACAGCCACTAATAAACTTTCCATCAGTTGGTCTTTCTTTCAGAAAATGATAGGCCCCACAAAACTTACAAACCACATTCATTAATCCACAATAACAGAAGTATCTACTGTTAGTGCTCTAAATAAAGAACTATCATGACCTTCTACAATATAGATCTCAGTTGAACTTTCTATATATTGGTGTCATCTCTATCAACATTGGTGTCAGGAGGCAAAATAGGGTCATTAGAGAATGTTTTACAGACATTTTTTGTTTACTTTTTCTTTTCTTTGGTGCTCCAGCAGACTCATGTTCTGCTTTTTTAGCCATTTTTCTTTTATTTAGAAGTCTCTGTTGATCTTCTTCTCTTAAACATGGGGAAGTTTAGGGGTCTGTGCATCTCTCCATCTCTGCTTCCTTTCCCTTGCCATTCTTCTTTTATATTATTTCTTATCTTCTGCATTGTCCGCTATTGTAATCTGTTTTTTAACCTGTCACAAATTTCTTTGAAATGTAATGGTAATCTGTCTCTGTCTGTCTGTCTCTCTGGGTATGTCTGTCTGTGCCTGTCTCTCTGTGTCTGTTTCTTGGTGTCTGTCTGTCTCTCATTCTGTCTCTCTCTCTGTATCTCTGTCTGTCTCTCTGTTGTCTCTCTCTGCTGTCTCTCTCTCTCTGTGTGTCTCTCTCTATCATGAATGCAAAAACATAAACAGTTATCATGTGTTCCTAAAGAAGACCTACGCAAAATAGGTATTAGCAAACTATAGATTGACTTGACTAAACATCTGAAGTGTAATTCTCATTCATGTAAACATAAATGTGTTTTCATATTTTTTTTTAATGAATGACAACCTGTGAATAATGTTGATGAAAAAACAGTTAGACACTTATTAAATTGCAATGTAATGAATTGAATAGTGCTCTATATAACCACAGAACATATTTTGGTTACGTAAGTTTTTTAGTTAGTTATCTTCTATCCAAAAGCAAGGTCTTCAGTAAGCACGTTTTTGTGTTCCAAAATATGCTGTGTGGTTATATCGAGCTCTATTTCATAGGGCAACTTGCAATGTAAAAAAAATGTTAATTCTGTTTTTATAAATAATGTCATCACGAATGATACCTGTCAGTTAGATGTGATATCAACTGAAATACTGCAGACGTCACTCTGTGTCTTCAGGGAGGTACAGAGATGATGGATCTGTAAAATGACATATAAATATTTTGAAAATATGCATTTTAATTGGCATACATAGCAAACGTAAATCCAAATCATAAATATATGTTAAAAGCATTTTAAAAAGTTAAAAAGTTACCTAATATAATACATAAAGTTAAATATTTAACTGCTTCTAAGTTCCTATGTTAGACAATGAGCAGTAACATAATGATGAATTAATGAATGAAAGAATACACATGAATAAAATAATGTAAAAGTGTTATGACTGCAAAATCTCAATCTGTAAACATGTTTTCGTAAAGAAGGAGAAACGAAAATAGCTATGAGCAAAGTATAGATTGGGGTGAAAGGCTTTTTTGTTTTGGTACTACATACATTAATGAAGAAATGAAGATATGATGCCTAATTAATCAATAATTCAAGCTATGATGTTAAAGTGTAATTATTTCAAACATCAATAACTATGTATATATGTATTCCTTTTTTTTTCCTTATAATTATGACTTATATTAATTAAACAATATCTGTCATCTATGGGCTCTAAAAAATACTTAATCCTATATTTGTAAAGATTGTCATCACGAAATCATATACCTGTGAAGTTGATTTTCTATAATGTAAGACGTGAGAAATCTGTCAAAAGATGTAAGAATCATATTACATTTTTTTTTGAATGAATGTAGGAATCATTGAAAGTACTTTTTGTCCTTTCATACATGCATCTACTAAAATAAATGTAAATATTGAAAAATTATATACCTGTGATTGCCGATCAAATGCTGCAAATGCCCCTCTGTGTAGTCAGGTGCCCAGATGATCAAACTGTGAAATAAAATAAAAATCATTGTTAGTGTTTGTATGATGTTTAATTGGCATACATGCAAAATATAAGTAAATGCACTATAAAATGTAATACAGTGATCTAAATATTTAAGCGGTTTGAGGATCCTATTCATTTGAGACAATGAGCAGCAACATATGAAAATGATTACACTGGAAAATCTACCTATTTTCTGATGCATTTAATTTTAAAATCTTTAAAATAAATGACTAATTAAATAATTAATCATGAACATTAATAATTTAGCAGCCACACATAAAAATAATTTCATTAAATGTAGGTGCAGTGCAAAATGTACATATGTTTTCAGGCATTTTCCCCCAAAAATGTGTTCTATGAATGATCAATAAAGTAATTAATGAACATTAATAGTTGAGCAGCACAAAATATAAGTCCACTTTAAAATATACATCTTTTTTTATATATTTTTTACTAAATTTGTTATTCTGACTAATTAATAATTAATTAATGAACATTATTAATCTTAATGATTAATAAAGTAATTAATGAACATTGATAGTTAAGCATCAACCCCAAAATGTAAGTCCAGTGATAAACATACATATTTTGTGATCTACTTTTGATGAACTTTCTTATTATTAATAATTAATTATTAATTAATGACTGAACATTAGTAATTAATCAATTACTAAATATATTATAAAGACTTAATCAATAATGTAATCATAAAGTAAAGGTAGTGACAATTGTTTAATTTAAAATAATAAAAAAAATAATTAATAAATGAATGTCCATTAAAAATTAATTAATCAATTAATAAACATATTTGAAATGGTTAATGATTAATATTGTGCTAAAGTACAGGTATTGCAAAATGTAGTAATGTATTTTTTTTTTTATCAATTTTTTGTCAAAATTAATAAATAATGAATTAATTGATATACTTTTACCTATTTATTATAAATATCCAGCAATCAATATCCTGAAGAGCTAACAATCTCTTTGGATTTTCAGGCAGCAGAAAATTTCCAGGTAGACTGTCATCACCTGAGGAGAAAGTGTCAGCAGTGTGGCAAGTGTGCCCTATATATAGGCTGCGTGCGAAAGCAAGAACTGTTAGTTTAGGCAGGAAAGCCGCCATTTAAGATGCGTTATTGTGTAGATTGTCGTAAAATGGCGGCGATATTGTATGTGTTGTGCGCATCTGAAGAATTTTCCATCTTTTATACCAGTCCATTGTAGTACCTTGTACGTGTCTTGTCAAACTGGTACGTGTCCGGCAATGTATTGCACGCTTCACGGTTGTGTAGCCTCATTTTCATTTTTTTCAGCGGCCATTTTTTTCCTCGCTTAGGCAATTTTCGAGTGGTGAAAATCATCTAAATCGAGTTAAATTTGCGTTCCACCTCACTCACAGATGTCCTGGCTTTTGCCCCATGCTCTGTGTGATGTGTTTGTATTGTTTGTATGTTTTTCGGGTGTATTTAGTGTGTTTTGACTGGTTTTTGGTTTGCGCGTCTTGGCCGATAAGTTCATATTTTTACGACTCGTATTTTGGTTTTTCTAAGTGTTACGACTCATATTTGGAGTTGTAATTGTTTTTTTTCTAAGTCCCGCAGTCGTCATATTTGATCGGCTAAGTGCTGCGTGTTTTGTCCGGAGGTGTGTGGCGCCGTAGGAGTAAGTGCTGCGACTTGAAGTTTGTGTGTGGGAGTTTTGTTGGTTTGTTTGAAGCGCTGTAGGAGTAAATAGCTGCAAGTTATGGTGTGTGGGAGTTTTGTATGGTGTTTTAAGGCACCATAGTGAAAGTGCTGGGAGTTAACAATGCGGGATTATCTTGTAAGTGTTTTTTTTTTCTGGATTTTTATTTTTATTGTTTTTAGAAACAGACAACCAAAACAAAATACATACAGTAAAACAATACTTACATCTAAAGCATACACAGTCACACACCTACATACCCCCCACCCACCCCTTGGCAATATTATCATTATTTGCAGAAGGAGGCAATACCCGAAACCTTTTATATAATTAAAGTAACCTCGCTAAAGGCAAAATAAAATATATATATATATATCTGTTAACAAAAAGGCCCGGCAAACATTTCTTCACCCCATCTTGCCCATTTCTTAACCACTGATAATCTTAACTTGGAATCAAAACTTAAATATTCCATTTCATACTGTTTATTCCTTTCCATAGTACTACAAATCTCATTCCATTTAGGCAGTTCCCCACTTCTCCATCTCCGTACAATCCACCATTTAATTACCATGAGAACCTGCACCACTATCCCTATTGTTTCTCTAGACCATTCCCTTGGAAAAATATGTAATAGAAAAGCTTCTGGATTTAAGGTAACTTCCTTGCATCCCATACCCACCAACTTGGTGACACACCTTTCCCAAAGCCCTTTGATCTTAGCACATTTCCACCACATGTGGCTTTGGGTGCCTATTTCCGAGCACCCTCTCCAACACAGCTCACTATATTTGCTTGGATCTATTTTTTAAAATGGATTTCTCTGTAAGTTGTACAAATCAAGTTATCTTTTGTTAGCTGATACGCTTTTCCCCAATCCTCCAGATTTTTCTTAATTCTAAAATCAGTTTCCCAGCTTTCCATGGCTATAGATTTTCCAGAACTTCTGTACTCGTCTAAAATTTTTAAGCATTTCGACACTGAACTCTTATTACTTGTACTTAATGACAAGAATTTTTCGAGAGGTGTCAAATCCCTGACTGATCTTACATCAAAACCTTCTTTTGTTAATATCTTCTTAAGGGTCAGAAATTGCAACCACATTGATAGTGGGACCTCTCTCCCTCTCCTCAGTTCCTCAAATTTAATAAAGCCCTCATTTCCGATTAGATCCTTAATTTTATCGATACCCCATTTCCCCCACTCTACCTTATCTATTTCGGGGTGTATATTGTGAATTACTTCCAATGGTGTTAATGGAAATGGAAAAGGGAGCAACTTCAATTTTGAGTTCATTTTGAGCCAACTAGCCCAACATTGTTTCCCTATTCTGAACTCTATCTGAGTCTTAAAGTTGGACGATTTCTTATGCCATAGAGCTTGCTGCAGAACTATATTATGTCTTGTTAGTGTTTTGAGGCGGCGTAGGACAAAGTGCTGCGAGTTAAGGATTATGTGAGTTTGGGTTGTTCCAAAGTCATGCGCCTTAAAGCCACCACCTGCGAGGGACGCAGTTCTTGCGAGCTACGACGATATAACTATCAACAAAGGTGCTCATTACTAGAAATATGGTATTTTCAATAGTGACATATGCATAAGAGAGAGCTGGAACATGAAGAAGGCTGACCACCCCAGAAATGATGTCCATTCATAAATATGGCCAATGGCTATAGTGTGAAAACTCATAAACCAGAGGACACAAATCTGATACCTGAGGTGATTCATAACAGAGGTATATAGATTGTTGGGGACCTTTCCCTGAGAAATACAGAACATTTGTTTTAGTGGGTTCCAGCAAGGGTGACATGTTTGTGTAATTAATTTGCATGCAATGTTTGTGTTACATATTATAATGACTAGTAACTTGCCGATCTTCACTGATGGTATCTCTGAGAGATACAGAAACAGACAATTGAAGATCTCTCTCTCTCTCTCTCTTGCTCTTTATGTGTCCTCTCCCTCTCTGTGCGCCCCTCTCTCTTCCTCTATCCCTCTCTCTTCCTCTATCCCTCTCTCTTTCTCCCTCTCTTGCCCTCACCCCTCTCTCCCTCCATTTGACTCTCCCCCTACTCTCTCTCCCTCGCCCTATTTCTCTCACCAGCTCTCCTTCTCTCTCTCACTCCCTCCCTTTACCATTTTCTTTCTCCCTCCCTTTCTCCACTCTCACTCTCTCTTTCTCCCCACGGTCTCTCTCCCCCTCCACCTTTCTCGCTCACCATTCACTCCCCACCTCTCTCTCCCCTCTCTCTGTCCCTGTCTCTCTTCCACCTTCTCTACCCTCTCTCTCTCCACCCTATCTCTCTCTCTCCCCGTCTCTCCCTTCTCTCCCCCCTCATTCCCCTTTCTCCTCTCACTTTCTCACCTTATCTCCCTCCCTCTCTCCTCCACTCTCTCCATTCTTTCTCTCCCCCTCTCTCCCCTTTTATCTCTCCCCCCTTACTGCCTCTCTCTCCCCTCTCTCATCAACTCTCTCCCTCCCTTCTATTTCTTTGTCCTGTCCTCTTCCCACTCCCTATCCCATCTCTCTCTCCTACTCTCTCCTCCTCTCTCCCTTTCTCTCTCTCTCCTTCTTTCTTCCTTCTCCCTTCTCTCTTCTCTTAGTCCTCCTCTCTCTCTCTCTCTTTTCCTCCTATCTCTCCTCTCTCCCTCTCCCTAACTCTTTCTCTGCCTTTTTTATCTCTTTATCTCCAATCTCTCTCCCTCTCTCCACTCTCTCTCCATCTCTCTCCCCCCTTTCTCTCTCACCCTCTCTCTTCCTCCCTCACTCCCCCCTCTCTCTCCCCTATCTACCTCCCTCCCCTCTCTCTCTCCCCATCTCTCTATATCTCTTTCCACCATATTTCTCTCTATCCTATCTTTCACTCCCCTTTCTCATTCACTGTCTCTCTGTCTCTTGCCTTTCTCTCTCCAAGACTCTCTCTCTTCCCCCTTCTCTCCACCCTCTCCCTCTCTGCCCTATCTGTCTCTCCTTCTCTCTCCCTCTTTCCCTCTCTCCCCCTTTTCTCTATCCCCTCCACCTCTCTCCCCCTTCTCACTGCCTATCTCTCCCAGTCGCTCCTTGACTCCCTTTCCCTCCTCTCTATTTCTCCCTTCCATCCTCTCCCCTCTTTCTGTCCAAACTCTCTCTCTCCACTCTCTCTTTCCCACTCTCAGCCCCTCCTTACCTGTCTCTCTTCCTCTACCTATCTCTCTCTCTCTCTCTCCCATCTCTGCCGCTCTCCTCTATTCCTCACTATCTCTCTCTCTCCCCTCTCTCTTTTCCTCCTCTCTCTCCTTTCTCCCATTCTCTTTCCCTCCTCTCTCTCCTTTCTCCCTCTCTTTCACTCTCTCTCTCCCCCTTTCTCTCCCACTTTCACTCTCTCTTTTGCTCTCTTTCTTTCTCTCTCTCTATTCATCTATCTCCCCCTCTACCCTCTCTTTCTCCCCCCGTCTCTCCCCCTCTCTCGCCCCCATACTTCTCCCTCTCTTCTCTCTTTCTCACTCTCTCCTTTCTTTCTCTCTCTCCCTCTCTCTCGCCTCTCTATCCCCCTTCCTATCATTCTCCTTCCCTCCTATCTTTCTTCCCTCTCTATCTCTTTCTCTCCCTCCCTTTCTTCCTATCTCTCTCCCCCTATCTCTCCTCTTTCTACCCCTCTCTCTCCCATCTCTCCCTTCTCTTCTCCCCTCTTTCTCTTTCCCTCCTCTCTCTCTTCCCTCTCCCCCCTCTCTCTCTCTGTCCCCCTCCCTCCCTTTCTCTTTCTCCTCTCTTGCTTCCCCTCTCTCTCCCCATCTCTCTCCCCCTTTTTCTCCCTCTCTCTTTCCCCTTTCTCTCCCCCCCCTTTCTCTCTCTTCTCTCTTCCCCCTGTGTCTCCTCTCTCTTCCCTCTTTCTCTCTCTCCTATCTCTCTTTCCCCATCACTCCCCTCTCTCCTGTATCTCTCTCCCAACGTTCTCCACCCTCTCTCCCTCTGTCTTCCCCCCCCCTCTCTCCCCTTCTGTCTTTCTCCCTCTTTCTCTCTAATCTCTCTCCTCTCTTTCTCTCCATCATCTCTCTTTCTCTCTCTCTCTCTCCTCTCTCTTTACCCCTTCTCTCTCCCCTCTCTCTCTCACGTCTCATCTCTATCTCTCCCCCTATGTCTCTCCCCTCTTTCTCTCTTTCCCACCTCTCTCCCGCACTGCCCTCTCTCCTTTTCCCTCTTATCTCTGCCTCTCTCTACTCTTCTCTCTCTCCCCTCCCTCTCTCTCTTCCTCATTCTCTTTCCCTCATCTCTCCCCTCAGTCTCTCCTCCTCTATCCTCCCCTCTCACTTTCTTCCCTAACTCACCTCTCTTTCCTCTCTTTTTCTCCCCCTTTCTCTCTCTACCTCACTCTCCCCTCTCTCTCCCTTCACTCGCACCCCAGAATATCTCCCAACTTTATCTCTCCCCATTTCTCTCTTTCTCTCCACTCTGTCTCCCTGTCTTCCCATCTCTCTCCCCCTCTCTCTCCCTATAATCTCTGTCTTACTCTCCCTCTCCATCATTCCCTTCTCTCTTTCCCTCATCTCTCTCCTTTTCTCTCGCTCCCTCTTTCTCTCTCTCCCCTGTTTTATTACTCCCTCTTTCTCTTCCCCCCTCTTTACCCATCTCTCTCCCCCTCTCCCCATAAATCTCTCCATCTCTCTCTTCCCATCTCACTCTCTCTCTCCCCTTCTCTCCCTCCCTCTTTCTCTCTCCTTTCTCTCTGTCCTCCATCGCCTCTCTCTCTCTAATCTTTCCCTTTCTCTCCATCTCTCTCTCATTTCTCATTACCCTCTTTTCCACCCATTTTTCCCCCTTATCTCTCCCCATCTCTTATTCATCTATCTCTCCCCTCTCTCTTTCCTCCTTTCTTTCTTTATGTCCACTCTCTCTTCCTCTCTCCCATCTCTCTCTTCTGCCTTTCTCTCTCCCACTTTCTCTGCCCTTTCTCTGCCTTGTCTCTGTCACTTACAGCATCTCTCTCCCCCATTCTCTCTCTCTTCATTTTTTTCTCCCCCTCTCTCTCCGCTTTCTTTTCCACTCTTTCTCTCTCTCCTATCTCTCTTCCTCCTCTCTATCTCTCCTCTCTCTCTCCTCTCCTATCTCTCTCCCTCTTTGTTTCTCTCCATCTCTCTCTCTCTCTCTCTCTCTCTCACTCACTCACACCTCTCTCTCTTCCTCTCCTCTCTCTTTCCCCTCTCTCTCTCCCCCTTTCTTTCTCTCTCCATATCTTTCTCCCCTCTCTCTCCCTTTCTCTCCCCTTTCTTTCTACCCTGTGTCTCTTTCTCCTATCTCCTTTCCCCCCCTCTCTCTCCTCTCTCTCTCCCACTTCCTCTGTCAATCTCCCCTCTCTCTCCTCTCCTATCTCTCTCTCTCTTTCTCTATCTCCATCTCTCCTCTCTCTCTCTCTCTCTCTCTCTCTCTCTCTCACCTTTCTCTTTACATCTCCTCTCTCTTTCCCCTTCTCTCTCTCTCCCCTTTCTTTCTCTCTATATCTTTCTCCCCTCTCTATCCCTTTCTCTTCCCTTTCTTTCTCCCCTCTGCCTCTCTCTCCTATCTCTATTTACCCTTTCTCTTTCTCCCCTCTCTCTCTCTTTCTTACTTCTCTCCCCTCTTTTCCCTCTCCCCCCTCTCTCTCTCTGCCCCCCTCCCTCCCTTTCTCTTTCTCCTCTCTTGCTTCCCTTCTCTCTCCCCATCTCTCTCCCCCTTTTTCTCCCTCTCTCTTTCCCCTTTCTCTCCCCCCCCCTTTTCTCTCTCTTCTCTCTTCCCCCTGTGTCTCCTCTCTCTTCCCTCTTTCTCTCTCTCCTATCTCTCTTTCCCCCATCACTCCCCTCTCTCCTGTATCTCTCTCCCAACGTTCTCCACCCTCTCTCCCTCTGTCTTCCCCCCCCCTCTCTCCCCTTCTGTCTTTTTCCCTCTTTCTCTCTTATCTCTCTCCTCTCTTTCTCTCCATTATCTCTCTTTCTCTCTCTCTCCTCTCTCTTTACCCCTTCTCTCTCCCCTCTCTCTCACCTCTCATCTCTATCTCTCCCCCTATGTCTCTCCCCTCTTTCTCTCTTTCCCACCTCTCTCCCGCTCTTCCCTCTCTCCTTTTCCCTCTTATCTCTGCCTCTCTCTACTCTTCTCTCTCTCCCTTCCCTCTCTCTCTTCCTCATTCTCTTTCCCTCATCTCTCCCCTCAGTCTCTCCTCCTCTATCCTCCCCTCTCACTTTCTTCCCCCCCTCACCTCTCTTTCCTCTCTTTTCACCCCCCTTTCTCTCTCTACCTCACTCTCCCCTCTCTCTCCCTTCACTCGCACACCAGAATATCTCCCAACTTTATCTCTCCCCATTTCTCTCTTTCTCTCCACTCTGTCTCGCTGTCTTCCCATCTCTCTCCCCCTCTCTCTCCCTATAATCTTTGTCTTACTCTCCCTCTCCATCATTCCCTTCTCTCTTTCCCTCATCTCTCTCCTTTTCTCTCGCTCCCTCTTTCTCTCTCTCCCCTGTTTTATTACTCCCTCTTTCTCTTCCCCCCTCTTTACCCATCTCTCTCCCCCTCTCCCCATATCTCTCTCCATCTCTCTCTTCCCCTCACTCTCTCTCTCTCCCCTTCTCTCTCTCCCTCTTTCTCTCTCCTTTCTCTCCGTCCTCCCTCGCCTCTCTCTCTCTAATCTTTCCCTTTCTCTCCATCTCTCTCTCATTTCTCATTACCCTCTCTTCCACCCATTTTTTCCCCTTATCTCTCCCCATCTCTTCTTCATCTATCTCTCCCCTCTCTCTCTTCCCCTTTCTTTCTTTATGTCCACTCTCTCTTCCTCTCTCCCATCTCTCTCTTCTGCCTCTCTCTCTCTCCCAATTTCTCTGCCCTTTCTCTGCCTTGTCTCTGTCACTTACAGCATCTCTCTCTCTCTCTTCATATCTTTCTCCCCCTCTCTCTCCCTCTCCCCTTTCTTTTCCCCTCTTTCTCTCTCTCCATCAGTCTTCCCCCTCTCTATCTCTCCTCTCTCTCTCCTCTCCTATCTCTCTCCCTCTTTGTTTCTCTCCTTCTCTCTCTCTCTCTCAATCACTCACACCTCTCTCTCTTCCTCTCCTCTCTCTTTCCCCTCTCTCTCTCCCCCTTTCTTTCTCTCTCCATATCTTTCTCCCCTCTCTCTCCCTTTCTCTCCCCTTTCTTTCTACCCTGTGTCTCTTTCTCCTATCTCCTTTCCCCCTCTCTCTCTCCTCTCTCCCTCCCACTTCCTCTGTCAATCTCCCCTCTCTCTCCTCTCCTATCTCTCTCTCTCTTTCTCTATCTCCATCTCTCCTCTCTCTCTCTCCTCTCTCTCTCACCTTTCTCTTTACATCTCCTCTCTCTTTCCCCTTCTCTCTGTCTCCCCTTTCTTTCTCTCTATATCTTTCTCCCCTCTCTATCCCTCTCTCTCCCCTTTCTTTCTCCCCTCTGCCTCTCTCTCCTATCTCTCTTTACCCTTTCTCTTTCTCCCCTCTCTCTCTCTCTCTCTATTACTTCTCTCCCCTCTTTCCCCCCTCCCCCCCCTCTCTCTCTGCCTACCTCCCTCCCTTTCTCTTTCTCCTCTCTTGCTTCCCCTCTCTCTCTCCATCTCTCTCCCGCTTTTTCTCCCTCTCTCTTTCCCCTTTCTCTCCCCCCCTTTCTCTCTCTTCTCTCTTCCCTCTGTGTCTCCTCTCTCTTCCCTCTTTCTCTCTCTCCTATCTCTCTTTACCCATCACTCCCCTCTCTCCTGTATCTCTCTCCCAACGTTCTCCACCCTCTCTCCCTCTGTCTTCCCCCCTCTCTCTCCCCTTCTGTCTGTCTCCCTCTTTCTCTCTCATCTCTCTCCTCTCTTTCTCTCCATTATCTCTCTTTCTCTCTCTCTCCTCTCTCTTTACCCCTTCTCTCTCCCCTCTCTCTCTCACCTCTCATCTCTATCTCTCCCCCTATGTCTCTCCCCTCTTTCTCTCTTTCCCACCTCTCTCCCGCTCTCCTTTTCCCTCTTATCTCTGCCTCTCTCTACTCTTCTCTCTCTCCCTTCCCTCTCTCTCTTCCTCATTCTATTTCCCTCATCTCTCCCCTCAGTCTCTCCTCCTCTATCCTCCCCTCTCACTTTCTTCCCTCCCTCACCCCTCTTTCCTCTCTTTTTCTCCCCCTTTCTCTCTCTACCTCACTCTCCCCTCTCTCTCCCTTCACTCGCACCGCAGAATATCTCCCAACTTTATCTCTCCCCATTTCTCTCTTTCTCTCCACTCTGTCTCCCTGTCTTCCCATCTCTCTCCCCCTCTCTCTCCCTATAATCTCTGTCTTACTCTCCCTCTCCATCATTCCCTTCTCTCTTTCCCTCATCTCTCTCCTTTTCTCTCGCTCCCTCTTTCTCTCTCTCCCCTGTTTTATTACTCCCTCTTTCTCTTCCCCCCTCTTTACCCATCTCTCTCCCCCTCTCCCCATATCTCTCTCCATCTCTCTCTTCCCCTCTCACTCTCTCTCTCCCCTTCTCTCTCTCCCTCTTTCTCTCTCCTTTCTCTCCGTCCTCCCTCGCCTCTCTCTCTCTAATCTTTCTCTCCATCTCTCTCTCATTTCACATTACCCTCTCTTCCACCCATTGTTTCCCCTTATCTCTCCCCATCTCTTCTTCATCTATCTCTCCCCTCTCTCTCCCCCTTTCTTTCTATATGTCCACTCTCTCTTCCTCTCTCCCATCTCTCTCTTCTGCCTCTCTCTCTCTCTCTCCCAATTTCTCTGCCCTTTCTCTGCCTTGTCTCTGTCACTTACAGCATCTCTCTCCCCTTTCTTGTACCCCTCTCTCTCCCCCATTCTCTCTCTCTCCATATCTTTCTCCCCTCTCTCTCCCTTTCTCTCACCTTTCTTTCTCCCCTGTGTCTCTTTCTCCTATCTCCTTTCCCCCTCTCTCTCTCATCTCTCTCTCCCACTTCCTCTGTCAATCTCCCCTCTCTCTCCTCTCCTATCTCTCTCTCTCTTTCTCTATCTCCATCTCTCCTCTCTCTCTCTCTCTCTCTCTCTCTCTCACCTTTCTCTTTACATCTCCTCTCTCTTTCCCCTTCTCTCTCTCTCCCCTTTCTTTCTCTCTATATCTTTCTCCCCTCTCTATCCCTCTCTCTCCCCTTTCTTTCTCCCCTCTGCCTCTCTCTCCTATCTCTCTTTACCCTTTCTCTTTCTCCCCTCTCTCTCTCTCTCTCTCTCTCTCTTACTTCTCTCCCCTCTTTCCCCTCTCCCCCCTCTCTCTCTCTGTCCCCTCCCAAACTTTCTCTTTCTCCTCTCTTGCTTCCCCTCTCTCTCCCCATCTCTCTCCCCCTTTTTCTCCCTCTCTCTTTCCCCTTTCTCTCCCCCCCTTTCTCTCTCTTCTCTCTTCCCCCTGTGTCTCCTCTCTCTTCCCTCTTTCTCTCTCTCCTATCTCTCTTTCCCCATCACTCTTCTCTCTCCTGTATCTCTCTCCCAACGTTCTCCACCCTCTCTCCCTCTGTCTTCCCCCTCTCTCTCCCCTTCTGTCTTTCTCCCTCTTTCTCTCTCATCTCTCTCCTCTCTTTCTCTCCAATCTCTCTCTCTCTCTCTCTCTCTCGTTCCTCTCTTTTTACCCCTTCTCTCTCCCCTCTCTCTCACCTCTCATCTCTATCTCTCCCCCTATGTCTCTCCCCTCTTTCTCTCTTTCCCACCTCTCTCCCGCTCTCCCCTCTCTCCTTTTCCCTCTTATCTCTGCCTCTCTCTACTCTTCTCTCTCTCCCTTCCCTCTCTCTCTTCCTCATTCTCTTTCCCTCATCTCTCCCCTCAGTCTCTCCTCCTCTATCCTCCCCTCTCATTTTCTTCCCTCCCTCACCTCTCTTTCCTCTCTTTTTCTCCCCCTTTCTCTCTCTACCTCACTCTCCCCTCTCTCTCTCCCTTTCATATCTCCCAACTTTATCTCTCCCCATTTCTCTCTTTCTCTCCACTCTGTCTCCCTGTCTTCCCATCTCTCTCCCCCTCTCTCTCCCTATAATCTCTGTCTTACTCTCTGTCTTACTCTCCCTCTCCATCATTCCCTTCTCTCTTTTCCTCATCTCTCTCCTTTTCTCTCGCTCCCTCTTTCTCTCTCTCCCCTGTTTTATTACTCCCTCTTTCTCTTCCCCCCTCTTTACCCATCTCTCTCCCCCTCTCCCCATATCTCTCTCCATCTCTCTCTTCCCCTCTCACTCTCTCTCTCTCCCCTTCTCTCTCTCCCTCTTTCTCTCTCCTTTCTCTCCGTCCTCCCTCGCCTCTCTCTCTCTAATCTTTCCCTTTCTCTCCATCTCTCTCATTTCTCATTACCCTCTCTTCCACCCATTGTTTCCCCTTATCTCTCCCCATCTCTTCTTCATCTATCTCTCCCCTCTCTCTCTCCCCCTTTCTTTCTTTATGTCCACTCTCTCTTCCTCTCTCCCATATCTCTCTTCTGCCTCTCTCTCTCTCCCAATTTCTCTGCCCTTTCTCTACCTTGTCTCTGTCACTTACAGCATCTCTCTCCCCTTTCTTGCACCCCTCTCTCTCTCCCCATTCTCTCTCTCTTCATATCTTTCTCCCCCTCTCTCTCCCTCTCCCCTTTCTTTTCCCCTCTTTCTCTCTCTCCATCTCTCTTCCCCCTCTCTATCTCTCCTCTCTCTCTTCTCTTCTATCTCTCTCCCTCTTTGTTTCTCTCCATCTCTCTCTCTCTCTCTCTCTCTCTCTCTCACTCACTCACACCTATCTCTCTTCCTCTCCTCTCTCTTTCCCCTCTCTCTCTCCCCCTTTCATTCTCTCTCCAAATCTTTCTCCCCTCTCTCTCCCCTTTCTTTCTCCCCTGTGTCTCTTTCTCCTATCTCCTTTCCCCCTCTCTCTCTCCTCTCTCTCTCCCACTTCCTCTGTCAATCTCCCCTCTCTCTCCGCTCCTATCTCTCTCTCTCTCTCTTTCTCTATCTCCATCTCTCTCCTCTCTTTCTCTCTCTCTCTCTCTCTCTCTCTCTCTCTCACCTTTCTCTTTACCTCTCCTCTCTCTTTCCCCTTCTCTCTCTCTCTCCCCTTTCTTTCTCTCTCCATATCTTTCTCACTTCTCTATCCCTCTCTCTCCCCTTTCTTTCTCCCCTCTGCCTCTCTCTCCTATCTCTCTTTACTCTTTCTCCCCCCCCCTCTCTCTCTCTCTTACTTCTCTCCCCCTCTTTTCCCTATCTCTCCCCTTTCTCTCTCTTCCTCTCTCTCTCTCTCTCTCTCTCTCTCTCTCTCTCTCTCTCTCTCCTATCCTCTCTATTTCTCTCTGTCTCTCTCTCTTACTCTTATCTCTCTTTCTCCCTCTCTCCCCTTCTCTCTCTGTCCCTCTGCATTTATTACCATTGTAGTACCCTTAATATTTGGCTAGGCCTTTCTCTAATTCAGCTATTTTTAATAGGATATGATAACAACTCTAAGTCATAACAAATTGTCCTGTGAGAAGGCCAAACGAAGGTAGAAGATAAGGTGTTTATTGCGTATTAATTGTAAAAATAAGGCAATCTGATGTAGAATGTATGTTTCATGTGTGCTAGGTATGTGTCTAATTATTAATTGGCTTATTAATATAAATAATCATTTATTGGCTTAGAAAAGGGTGTTGGTGGACTGTATCATTTTCTGGAGGGGAGTAATGGAATATACAATTTCCTGTATGTAGGACTACTGTAAAAAGATATGATGCTTACCTAATTGTTTTCAGCAGCAGACATTGTTAATGTTATTCTGCCGCTGATCCACGCGTGTGTTTTGGTATCATGACTGGGTTTTGGAGTCGATTGTTGGTTTGTGGATATGTTTTTCTTCAACATTTAATGAGCCAGCCAGGAGTTGCACTAACCCTACATAAATAACACCCCAAGCTTCAGGAATTCACGGTGGAGATGATTGATAACCGATCATGGCCACAATTAGAGGTGAGCAGAGCCGCCTTGATGAAAATCTCTGTGTACGATTTCTTATCCTGCATCCCTTCCAGGGGAGACTAGAGCTTGTAGGAGTGATGGACGAAGTTGCAGCAAAATTACTCCACCCAGACTGACTTCTACCCGGTATCTGGTATGATGGCATTTTTTTTGTTTTTTGTCGATAACCTAAAAATGCTGATTAGTAATATTAAGTGAAATTACGAGACGTAGAATATGTTGAGATATATTTTACCTGTTGAGGTAATAATTACTGATACTGGGATCAAGATATATTAAGAGATATTTTACTTTAAGAAGCGCTGTAGATATAAATAAAAGTAGATATAGATTAACAGAGGTGAGCCTGCCTGTAATGGTGTGTAAGGTTAGAATACCTTTAAAGGCGTGAGGTGAGCCTGCCCTTAAAGGTGAGTTGTCTAGACTGATTTGGGGTTAGTATTTCTCATGTGATGAATTGAAAGCAGGAGAATTTGCTACTCTCCCTCGCCTGATGTTGATGTGTAAAAAATATATACAGTATCTCACAAAAGTGAGCACACCCCTCCCATTTTTGTCAATATTTTAATATATATTTTCAATTAACAACACTGAAGAAATGACACTCTGCTACAATGTGAAGTAGTAAGTGTCCGGCCTGTATAACAGTGAAAATTTGCTGTCTGCTCAAAATAACTCAACACACAGCCATTAATGTCTAAACCATTGACAACAAAAGTGAGTACACCCCTATGTGGAAATGTCCAAATTGCATCCAATATATACTGTCACATACTGAAGCAGAGCATGATCCCGCAGGGCAGTATTCCAATATGTCCTGATTGTGATGTGTCAATCTGCGGGGATGTTATGTATATTCTGATTGTGATGTGGTTTGTAAGGGGAGATTTGCTATGTCTCCTTCAATAATATACAGAATATTGGTGGTCACATAAGAATCCAGATTGCATTGTTACATTTCTGTGTAAGGATTGTCCATTGTGTCTGACGAAAAGTGTGATAAAATTTGTCTATGGAGCATATAATCTGAAATCTGATCAATATTGGATTAATATGTGTGTTTATATGCTGTCAGCCATTTTGGATAACTATTAATAAAGGTTTTATTTTTAATTTTGATTCCTATTTATGTTAAATATTTTTTGAGGTTGATATTTGAGAAATATAGTTATAAGTAAATAAAGTAATTGTTAAAGAACTGGGTTATAAAAAAAAAGAAAAAGATAGAGGATTTTCAGATTACTTTGTATTTATTACAGATAAAACTGCTTAAAAGATGATATAATGTGTAAGTTATGTTAAGTTCATTGAAGCAACATGCTATCATTATTTTAAGGTCTTAAAACATTACACTGGCCACATTTCTGTGTTTTGGAGAAGCTTCTGTCTTAGTTCCAAGGTCGTACATGGACACACAGTTTAAAAGAAACACAATCTTTGGAATAGGATTACCTCCTTATTAGTGTGAATAAATCCTTTTTACATATCGCACATTGGTGGGGTAAATCTATTATACCATACAGTATTGTGAAAATAATTCTATAGTTTTTTCTGTGCTTTTGGAACCTTGAATGTCCTATATCAATCCCCTTAATTAATTTATCTTCACAATGAATTTGTGAAATAAATATCCTGCATAGGCTGAACACAAGTCAGTATCCCCCACTCACACAGACCATTCATTAATTTTGGGTGAGGACAGGTTAGGATGCACAGTCTTTCAAACACTCACACACTGCATGGTAAACAGACGACTACCCGCTCCAACGTAAGGACGCAAGCAGCGCTGTGCCACTGACGCGTTTCAACGTCACTAGACGTCTTTCTTAAAAGTGATGAAGACCTAGAAAGTATTATCTCATTGAAAGCATCTGTCACTTATCGTAGGGGAAGGAATCCTAAAGATATGTTGGTCCATGGCTATTTCAAAGATCAAACTTCTCAAACTACTTGGCTTAGACCCTTGGTATGATGTTTTAAATGTGGTAATTGCAAATTTTGCAAATACATCAAACCCACTAAAATCTTTAAACATCCAGAAAATGGGGAGGAATACAGACTTAAAGAATTTTTAAATTGTTGTTCCACAAATGTGATCTATGTGGCAGCATGTATTTGTTGGGAAATTTTCGTAGGTAAAACGAGGCGCCAAATACGTAGGAGAATAGGATAACATGTTTACTCCATTAAAAATGACCTTGATACACCCATTGCACGTCATGTCAGATATTATCACAGAGGCATTAGTGAAGTCTTGTCATTTAATATACTAGAGAGAGTACATATGGGCCCTAGAAAATGAGATCTGGAGAAAAAATTGCTTCAACTGGAGGCACGTTGGATCTATAGACTTAAAGCCCTAGCCCCTAAAGGGCTAAATGAGGGATTTACTTTTACACCCTTTATTTAGAAATTAGATTGAAGATGTTCCTGTGGGGCTGTAGGGACAACATTTAGTCTCCAGTATGGGCATTACTTTCGACCAAGTAGCTGAGTGTACAATATATTATATGCAATAGCTTTTCATTAATTTTGTATGCTTTTTGAAAGAACTTCTCTTTGTCTCAGCACTCTTGATTTATCTTTTTTAAAGAAAAGGTTTCCCTATTATAAACCTTTTATTTCTTAAAAATTTCACGAATTGTAAATATATATATAACCCACTTAGCACTAACATGATTGATTATTATATATATACTCAATAAATTCCTTGATCTTAGGAATTAGCACACTTATAACAGTCAGCCTTATTTCTTTTTTCTTTTTTTCTATATCTGACTTTAGCCTTACACTATTACTAACATTTCATCACTTTGGTGT